>JAAALK010000284.1:8596744-8681769 GCA_019279435.1 Zizania palustris
GGATGCTTTGAGTGTGGTGATCCAGGTCATTTTATCGCCGACTGTCCCAAGCAGAAAAAATTACAAGAAGGGAACCGGCGGCAACTCCTACAACTCCGGCAAGCACGACAACTCCACAAAGGGAAAGCCCAAGACAAGATTCTTTCGAAAGGCTCTAAAAGATTACAGGCGTGAGAACAAGAAGCGAGACGAGACCTTCTTCGCCGAGATGGAGAAAAGATACTCCAAGAGATCGTTGTCTTCCTCCTCGTCTTCAAGTTCAAGTGATGAAGATATCATGATCAGGAAGGGGAAGGACAGGGACAATCCGGCGGGTCTCTGTTCATGGGCTTCAGGGACAAGCCGAAGAGTCGCTCACGTCACAGCCGAAGACCCCACAAGAGCTTCTGCTCAATGGCTCTTGGGGAGAAGAAAGAGAAGGACTCCTCCGACGACTCCGACGACAACGATGATGAGAATGCATCTTCCTATGAACAAGAAGTTGTTAATTTACTAGAACAAAACAGTCAGGAGTTGAAGTATAGGGAGAAACTGCTTAGAGGGGCTAAGAAGAGGATAGATGAGCTTGAGAGTGAGCTTGCCACAGCAAATGGCAAGATTGAGAGTCTATCTTCTTCCCCTTGTTTGGGTGATAGTGGTGAGTGCCCTAACTGTGAGGTGCTGTTGTGTGACCTGACGACTCTTAAGTCCAGGTACACAGAGAGAGTAGATGAGAGAGACGCATTGGCCACTGAGCTTGAAAGCGCTCAGCAGGAGCTAAAAGATGCTCATGCCACTGTTGTCGCACCTTGTGTAGACTGCCCATCTCATTTAGCTAGAATAGCCGAGCTGAGAGCCAAGAGTGATGAGCAGTTGAGCAAGTTAGCTGGAGTGAGAGCTGAGTTGGAGCAGACTAAGCTAGAGCTTGAAACTTTGTCAGTTCCACCCAATGTTTGTGAGAACTGCTTGTCTATTAGAATGGAATTGATCAAGCTAAAAGCTGAGAAGTCTGTCAAAGTTGATAAAGAGTGTGAGATCTGCTTGTCTCAAGTGGAGGTGTTAGCTTCTTTGAGAGAGGAGCTAGCTGATGTTCAGAACGAGAATTTTACCTCCGTCAGATCCTGAGTTGGATTAGTGCTAGAGAGCCACAGCTCAGCATGATGATTCAGCAGTTCAAGAGACCGGATGGGTTTGGGGTAGGTTACACCTATACCAAGGCTGATTTTGAGAGCGCCATTAGCCGAGCAGTGGAGTGGAGTAAGATGACTCCCGAACAGAGATATCCCAAGACTCACTCTACTGAGTCCTTTAAGGATAGTCAGCCCAAGGATGGAGTGTTCCAAGAACAACCTAAAGCTCCACCTAAGAAGCAAATATGGGTTCCAAAGCCTAAACCTCTCCATACTTCTCTTGATTCTTTACCTGGACCCTCTCACACCAAAGATGATACAACAAACACCACCAAGCCTAAGAATCCCAAGCCTCAACACATCCTAAGAAGCCTGCCTATCACTGTGAGTTCTGCCAGAGAGACGGGCATCTTGAGGTGTTTTGCTTCAGGAAGAAGCGGGTTGAGCGAGCAGAGAGAGCTCGAGGTGGGCAGGAGCAGTTCTACCAGCAGGGTGGTAGACAGAGAGTCCCTCGACGTGGAGAGAGGCTAGAGGCCAGGCCACGTCGTGTAGGTGGTGGTAGAGGAGACGGTTTTCACTACCGTGCTCCGGATGGTGGTTTCATTCCGGCAGAGTTCCAGATCGTTATGGATACGGTGTTGGACCTCGTGACCGTGATTTTAGGCAGAACAGAGGACCGCGCTTTGATCCGCGTTTTGGTCCAAACTCATATGATTCCTTCTGTTTTCCTACATACGAGCAGATGGCTCGACACTGGTTTAACACCTTTGCCAAACCTAGCGTTGGACCGTTTGTTCCCACTCATGATTATTGATCGTGTTTTTGGGAGCTGTGTTTTTCTTTTTAGTATATTTTGAGTCACCTTTTCATTGGTATCAGTTTTTTTATTTCTTCTTTATTTTTATTATTGAGTCCTTTTTGTGTGCGTTCATTTCATGCATAATCATTAGTCACATTTTGAGCTTGCTTCTGCTATATGATTAATCTGCTTTACTTTCTCTAGCTAGTATATGTTTTTGATTACTTGTCGATGATCATGTTCTGGTTCAGTTCACATGATATATCTGATATTTGTCATATGCATTGCTTTTGTGCTTTAAAATTGAAAAAATGATCACCATTGCTTCTGGTAACTAGCTTGTGTAGGCTGAATGCTTTCGCTATCTTTTACATACCTTGTAGCTAGATCCTTACTTAGATGCAGATACGCAACTTGGACATCTATATGCTTTAAATATGAAAAATGTGCTATGAAAATGATAAAAAAAAATTAATATTTATGCATTTTTATGATTATTAGAAAAGATCCAGGTGGGTTTGCTTTTGTCGCATTGCATTATTCTAGACTGCTTACCATAGCACTTTGGTATGAACTAGGATGGTGTAATGTATGCCAAGACCAGTGTCTTAAGCTTCTGATGGTCCTGTTCTGGCCTAGGCTTGACTTGGTCGGTTAGCATAAGGTTTGACATGCAAATAACCCCTGGCAGAAATAAAAAGGAAATAATCTGAAAATTTTAAAAAGATGACAAGTTTGCTGAAGCACTTTGATTTGGACAATGCTTATCTTGGTAGATATCAGTTAGCTTTTGCATCTCATGCTTTACTTTGCTTGTCAACTAGAAAATATGGTGATGCTTTTGTTTTGCAAAAATCAAAAAATGCGTGCTAATGATTTTCTTAAGATATCATCTATTGCACTGATTATGTCATGTATCTTAGACAGTATATCTTTCACTATACCTGTTAGATGTTGTAATTGCAGTTAATCATATCTAAGAAGCATGCTTTTCACACTCCACCTGCACCCCATCTGCATTCATAGCATATTTTGAGGGGGAGCTGCATTTCAGGGGGAGTTCGTGTTTATGTCTCTTTAAGTGCATTTAGTCTCACTTGATGAGTCCAATTGTCAACAAGGGGGAGAAATTTTGGAGTTTACTTTTTAGTTTCCTTATTGGCAATTCTGAGATTTGCACTTATTTTTGAGTCTTTATTTTTGGTTAACTATAATGATCGTTTTCGTGCTTCTGTTTGGCTTTTGGTCATTAGGGTTAAACTTTTATTTTCTTTCTTCTATTTTGTTTTGTTTTGTTTTCTTGTTTCCACATGTTTTTGCAGGTTTTGGAGATGAGCTGGAGAGGGTGTTGACAATGCACTCATCAAGGGGGAGATTGAGAAACCATGTTGAAGAATATGGTTTTGATATTCCAGATGTGATGAGTGATTGTCAACGGAAGTCAAAGAAAGGGAGAGATGAAGACCTGCCGAGTCTGAGGCGCATGTGACTCAGGTACACGGGCAGTGAGCGACGGCCGGGCAGAGGAGCTGCGGAGTCGGGCTGGCCCAATCCGGGTACATGGCTAGGAGCGGCAGATGATCCACTGGTCTGTTGACTGGGTTTGACTCAGGTACACGGGCGGCGAGCGATTGCCGGGCTGAGAGAGCTGCGGGGTCGGGTCGGCCCAATCCGGGTACCCGGTGCGAAGACGGTGGACGCTTTGTCAGTTTCGGCGTAAAACTGACAATCTATCATTAATTCGTTTTTAGGATATTAATAATTAGTTTTTAAGTTTAGAATATTTTTATTCGAGTCAGTTAATTTTTTTAAGAATATTTTAGTAATTTTCGGAATTTATTTTAGAGTCAATTTATTTTACCCGAGGGTAAAGTAGTCTTTTCATGTATTAGGATTTGCCTATAAATAGGCCCATATCCCCTTAGGGATAGATGACTGTTTTGGAAAGATTAATCTACAGTCCATAGATTTCCCACCGCAAATCTCCTGTTCATCGTTTTGTTTCACAAATTGTCGCCGACGTTTTTCTTTTCCCGTGGTGTGTTTTGGCCGGAATCTTGCACTGTGGCACAGGCTTTTCACTGTGATTTCCAACGCAACAGCGCACGTCCCAGTGCTTTCATTCATTGCTGCTGTACTGCGGGCCCCACAGAGTTGTGCAGCGGCTTGCCGTGCGGAGCGACGTGACGACGCTGCTTCTTTCCACGGAGACTTCCAGGCGATGCAGAGAAGCCCACGGCGGGGACCCAGCCGTCAGCCTCCAGGCAGTGCGAAGACGCCCACGGTTTTGTCACGTCCAGTTTTCTGATTTCAGGGGAAGACTTTTCTTCACGGACGGGAGCACTGCAGCATTCTGCGTTTTGGATCCACGGCAAGAGGAGGCGGAGTCACAGCGGCCGGTTCATCCATTGTAAACAGATTTGTTTTCAATCTCCTATTTCTTAGTTAAAATAAAAACTAATCCCCTATTTTTAGTAGATCAAGTTTTAGAGATAAACATCTATTAATTAATTAGCAAAAACTTGTTTAGAAATTTTGTGGTAATTTAATCTGCCCAAATATTTTAGTACTCATATATTTTCATTTCAATATTCTTTAAATCAGTTCGTATAAAAAAAAATTAATGGTAGTCGCATTATTAATTTTTTATTCTAGATTTAAGTGCAATATTTTTAAGATTTATTTCTGAATTAATTTTTGGATATTCCATGTATTATTCAATTGATTAGTATTTTATTTCTAGATTGAAATATAAATATTTCGTGATTGTTTCTAGGTGTTTTTATTTACTACGGTAATTTTATTTAGATTGCTCTTTAATATCATTTTAATTAACACACCATACAACTTTAAGTCCTGGAATTTATTTTGCAAATAATTTTTATCTGGTTGAGTTCTTTTGGGGGTTGGGTTTAAAATATAATTTAGCGAAAAATTTTTAGGCGCCCATTCACCCCCCCTCTGGTCGCTACTTTCGGTCCTACAGCCGCTCCCACCGGGAGTCCAAGATAGGGTTCACCAGGCGATGCCGCGACGGGATTGGGTGGCGGCCGTCAGACATCAACGCAGCTAGCAGGGCACGAGGCGATGGGGCTGACGGTGGGCCGACGGAGGTTGAGAGGACGACAAGGACCGCTTGGGGACAATTAAGGGGCTGCGACGGGCCGACAAAGGCCGCGAGGATACTGGGAACCGCCTGGGGACAACGGAGAGGCGACAGAGGCAATGGGTTGATGGAGGCGACAGGCCGATAAAGGTGGAGAGGTTGTGGGGCGACGCTGGCGAGTACCGCCTGGGATGGCGATAGACTAGTGGAGGAATTGGTGGGGCATCGTGGACAGACTAACGGAGGAGTCGAAGGCCACCAAGCGGCCGCCAGAGGCGCTAGATTGCCGAAGTTGGCGGAGTACCACCATACTGAAGAAATCAAAAATGTCAAAAATGGAGGAGAGAGAGGATGACACTATGGGAGATGTGGCGGAGTGTAGGAGGAGAGAGAATGGCACAACCACACAAAATCGCACAAAGCCAATTGAGTTATCTTTGACTAGCATTGATCGAGCCAACAAGCTGACTCACGAGCTAGCTTAACTTGACCTGGCTCGATTGCTAACCGATCCATAAGAGACAGCTCGACTTGCTCAAACGAGACTGAGTTGACTTGCGAGCCTCGAGCCCAACTGCAGCCCATTGGGACAATAGCTAAATTCCTTGCTTTTGGGCCATACGTTGTTGCGTCTTTTCTGGGCCTTGCTGCGGTCCACAGCTTGCCCAACGCCCCGTCCCCGCGGAAGCCGTAAACCTCTGCGTCATTTCCACGTACACTTCCGGCTGCGTCACCGTCCGCCCAAAACCCCTCGTCCAAATCCGCGCCGCCCGAGCCCCGAAGTGGCTCCGCCGCGCGGACGCCCTCCTCGTCCCCGCGCGCCCCGGCGGGTGGTAGGAATTGGGTGCCGAGCGTAAGATGCGGCGTTTCTCCCCGGCCGCCGCGCTGTTCCTCCGACGCTCGCTCGCTGCCGCGCTCCTCTCCGGTCCGGTACATTTCTAGCCACAGTTTTTTTAAAAAAAAATAGTTTAGCAGACGGCAATTGAATAGAAACTAGTTCGTTGCTCGTCGGAAGTCGATTGGGCTTACTCAGTTACTGAGGCTGAGTTTACCGATGATTCCGAGCCCGTGCTGTGAACTAGATTATCACCTGGATGGTTGGAATGTGTACGAGATTTAAGTTACTGTGTTGAATTAGTTAAGAATTTGTCTCCCTTTAGTTATCCCTGAGTTAAGCCGAAGATCTGTTCTTGCCAATGAAACCCACCCTTGCTTTGTGGCATTCAAATTGCTAGACATTTGAATTATGTTTACCTTGCATGCAGAGAAGTTTGGTGCATGCTTCACTTCTTGAAGAAAGTCCCTCTGCACATGTCAGTTCAGCCATGAGTGTGCAGTATCATCAATGGTCTAGTGCAGCAGGCGGGGATGATGATGAGGTTCTTGAGGCTTTCAGTCAGGATTGTTGTACAGATGTAGGTGGACGTGTCGTGGATGGTTCAGCATGTACTGCCTATGTTGAGAAGCTCTGCAGATCAGGCGACCTCCCTGTCGCTGTTCGGATTCTGTGTCAATTGCATGATGAGAATATCCATGTAGGATTGGACACATATAATATGTTACTGGAGCAAACAGGTGAAGTGAACAACTTTATTCTTTTTGCCAAAGTATTCAGGTACCTGCTGCTTTCCAAAATTGCTCCTGATTTGACTTCTTATACAAATGTTGCAAAGGCCCTTCATAAGTTGGATGACTATGAACTAATACTTAAGTTTGTTAGACAAGTTTTGGAAATTACACATGATAGAGATCCTACAGTGATGAATCGCATTATTTTCGCCACGGCTAAATATGGACATATCGATAAAAGTTTGATCATATTTGAAGAACTGAAGAAAGATCAAAGGTTGGACGTTGTCACATTCAATACCATTTTGGACATGCTAGGAAAAACTGGACAGGTGGATCAAATGCTTCATGAGGTAAAGCTAATGAACGAACTTGGCCATTCTCCTGACATTGTTACATACAATACAGTAATAAATTGCCTGCGGAGACTTGGAAGGTTAGATCAGTGCAAAATCTTTGCAAGAGAAATGCTTGAGAGAGGTATCAATCCAGATCTAAGAACATATACTTCGTTAATTGATAGTTTTGGAAGGGCTGGCCATATTACTGAAGCCCTTGAGATGTTTGACCAGATGAAAATGTCACATCAACCTTCAATTTATGTGTACCGGGCACTAATTGGTGGCCTTAAAAAGGCTGGGCGGATTGAACTTGCAGAAAAGCTCTCTGAAGAGATGAACACAAGTGCTTCAGAATTGATAGGCCCTGAAGATTTTAAGCAGAAGTTCAAGGGAAGAAAGATCAAGAAGAACAAGTAAAAACACTGTATATGATATTCCAGGTTGGAATATTTCCTTTGCATGCGCCATGTGGTCATCCACTGTTCCAGACAGTCAGAGATTCTTCAGAGAATCCATATCGGTAAGAATCTGACAACCATGAAGCCCGGATTACAAAAACTTGATGATTACTAAGGCATACAATGATCTCAAGCTGAGAGAACCATAGTTAGACCCCTATGAAGTACCATGGCTGCCAGGGTGTTGCTGATGTGCATTTGAAGAAACAGGAACACATTTCTCTGATTTCTGTTGTTTGGGACGCAAGGGAACTTTGTCGGATACATGTCATGTGCTGGTGAGACCTGAAATCTGGATCTGCAATTGTTCTACAGGCAAGTGCACACACCTGAGCCAGCAGACAGTTTACCAGCCGCGGGACTACTCGGTCGAGAGATATGTGATCTCCTGTCTAATAGACTGTCAGGTGACTTTGTTCGACACTGCCTGAATCAGTGTTGTGTTGCTCCTGCACTTCTACACGTTAAATTTCAGGATAGCTATTCATGTTCACTGTTCCGTGCGGCGAACTGCGCGAAGAATAGTTGAACCTTAAGTCCGGTTATGTTTGTGGCTCTAGGTATAACAGAATATACATAGAACAGATTGTTTTGGGATCCTTTATTTTACTCTGCAGTCAAGTAGAATACATGCCTATAGTTTAGAGTGCGTTTGGTTTGCTGGATATCCTGGATGGGATAGGGTTGTCTGATCTAATTTGTTGTTTGGTTGGAGGGTAAAAGTGGATGGGATGGTTATTGAGAGGAATATTTTTTCAATATGTTGGATGAAGATATTTAGAAATTTTTTTTGGAAGAGCTTTTTTAATATTGGGCAAGATGATGTGTCGTCTTTTAATTGGTTAGTATACATTTAATTTTTTGTTTATAAATATTTAAATGATATTACTTTCAAATTATTATATTTAATCTATAAAATAAGATCTTATATATGATTATATTTTTGTTAAAAATATATTTAATAAGTGGGTTCTTTTGACGCCAAGATTTGGTAAACTTCAGGGCCCACCAGGATGCTGCACGATTAATGAAAGTCAAAGGGAGTACGGTCAAAGGTGATTAAAGAAGCTCGTCCATTACAATATGACCAGATATGAAGGAGCCGAGGGTGAGAAGATGAAGATTATCTAGAATCGGTTTTGATAGATTACTTAGATAATAAGTCTTTGGACTATAAATATGTATCCCTTAGTTAGGTCAAAAACAATAAACCCTACAAACAACTCTTTGCCGCATCGCTACCCTTGGTTTCTCAAGGTTAATCTCGGTGGGATTTGGCATCTGGAGCTGGGCTGCATGGTTCTGATCTCTGGCGAAGAGGTGAGTCATGTCACTCTTATGATTGTATTGACTAGATCAGTGTCCTCATGACTATATCAATTTGATCTCTTGAGGCATCGGCTGAAACAGTATGATCGTCGGTTTATCTCGGTGTATTAGCTAGATCTAAGGCTACATTATTTTGATCTCTTAAATTGATGTGATTTAGGTGTAGTAGTCTGAGACTTCATCGGTTAGGTCTGACATCTCTTTCTGTTGTATCTTTTTCATGTTATATATCGTTTATCTAAATAAAGTGTGCTCGATACTTTGAAGTATTGTTAAGTTCATCGTGACTAACTACTGTATTGATTAAGTTCAATCTTGTTATTATGATGATTTTGATGATACAGTCATACAAACATGTCATCTAGCGTGTTTTATTTATTTCTGTCAGAGTACAAGTCGATAGGTTATCTTTAATACAATGTTATATTATATCTGTCATTAGGAAATATTCATCTATCCATATGCGTAAATTATCCATCTCATCAGTCGATGATGCGTTTGACATTAGGAAATATTCATCTATCCATATGCGTAAATTATCCATCTCATCAGTCGATGATGCGTTTGCCCCGGTCACTCGCCATCGGCCTTATGACCGATTGGTTTTATTCACTCACGATTGTTTTATCCTCAGTGCAGTCATTGGTTTGGTAACCGATCGACTATATTACTAATGTCATTTTCTCTGTTTCCTCATTAGTTAAAATAAATGGATCACCTTCAGCCCTAAGATAGTTTGCATGTATGAAAGTAGTAAAAGGGACCCTATGAGGAAACAAATGCTTAAGCATTAGATATGTAGAGTTCCATATAACCTCCATGTCCAATTGAAATTTTCTAGGCCTATAATTAGTGGCAATGCAATAACTTTTATATCCAGCAATTCTCTGGTTAGAACAGTTTAAAAAGGATATTGCAGATCTAAATGTTTCAATCAAAGGCTTAAAGTATTAAGGGCCTCTATTGGCGTAAAAGATTACACTAACAGGTTTAGAATAACCTCGAATGATTAAATGCACGAGGTGGTTAACTGCGGACTAATCTAAGCCTCCAGTAAGGATAATAACCTTAGACTAGTTCGAAGTATATTTGTTTGTCTAAGTATTCGATGTCCTTTATAGTAGAAAAATAGGGGTATTTATAGGCATGGATACAATAGAAAAAGACTAGTTACAACCGCCATAGTGGGCACTATTCCCGGGGCTCCGTAGAGGTAAACAAGACAAATGTCGTGTGAACACTTAGATAAAGCAAACGTCTTGTCCCTTTTGGCGGCGCTCCTTCGGAGTAGAAGGCTATGAGTACACCCTGGTGATGAGGCTTATATGAAAGACATATGCTCCGAGGCCGAAGCCTACCACAAAGTCCCGTATGCGCTTCAGTCTTGATGGGAGGCTTCGAGTTCTCCCCCTCAGAACATAGCAGCGATATCCGATGGCTTTTCACTTCCCATCTGTCGGAGTGTCTTTTTGGAGCATCAAATTCCATCATGATTATTTTCCCCAATAGCCCCTTTAACTATGAGATTGATAATATGACATGCGTAGCGCTGATGTAGGAACATCGAATTCTCTATTTATGATTAATCACCATCATCTACATTCTCAATACTAAGATATGGTGACAGTATAGGTCTAAGCAACCTCATGGCAGAAACATTAGATGATGCATTGCCTAAGGTAACAGAAAACACATTATTAGTCAAACCATAACAACATGATCAACAATGTTTTGTCCATTATAGAACACATCAATAAGCATAAGACCAAGAACCCTTTTCTCTAGTTGCCAATCAGGGTTTATGTAATGAACAACAACAAAAAGGTAGTCCTCTTTGGTATTATCAGACCAAATGTCAGAGGTCAAACACACACAATTAACAGCAGAACTACTAAGAGTCTCAACAAGCTTAGATTTTTTTATCATTGAAGTATTTAACCATGTCTCTGGTGGTGGTTCGCCTAGAGACAGGTACAAATGCAAGATTATGAGCAGTTCTCATGTAATATTCAAATGCAGTAGTTTCACTCATATTAATAGGAACTTCCAGCCGAGCAAGCAATTGAACCAGGTCAATACGTGCAACCATGGGATAGTACTCCCAACTACGCATGCTACCATCATGATTAAAAGAGATTTGAGACTGAGACGAGTGAATTTTATCACATCTCCTCGGGCATTTATCCCTATGCCGGGTGAGGTGGCCAGTTCCACCACTAGAGAGAGCAGCTTAGAGCAATGGATGCACTTAGCTCCATACCTGACCTTCTTACCATTGATGTTTTTGAATAGCTTTCGGGAATCTAACCACACTACCGAGGTAGAAGGACGAGAGCGCTTGGCGCTTTGCTCGTCCTCTGGACCTTTGTCCATGTTTCCTTCTCCGCCAGTGGCTTCTTCATCATGGCCGCCGAGATGGATAGGAGCATCAGAGGTATGCCTGTCGAAGAGTTCCGCGACGTCCTCCCGCACGTCATCGTCATCGTCGGCCAACCCGCACAACCGCCTCTCCTCGTTACCGTTAGCCTCAACCATATCGTACACGGAGTAGGTTAGGGTTAGGTTAGGGTTACCGTAGAAGAAGAGAGCCGCCGAGGCTGAGCTAGACTGCTGGAGTCGAAGACGGATGCGAGGCAGCGAGGCGGACAGAGTGAGGGGCAACAACGATGAGGGGAGAGCACGAGATGAGCGGCAATAGGAGCAGGGACCCAGGGAAATGGATTAGGGTTAGGGTTACCGGAGAAGAAGAGAGCCGCCGAGGCCGAGCCGGAGTTGGAGGCGGAGGCGCGGCAGCACAGCGGACAGAGAGGAGCGCAGCGCACGAGAGGAGCGTGGCGGAGCGGCGAGAGGAGCGGGTATTGTGGAGCGGGGAAATGAATGGGGTTAGGGTTGGGGCATTCGGTGAGCCTTTATATACGTCCGTCGGATGGCCGAATGGAGGGGGTGGCAGATCAATGGTTCACAGAGGTTGGGTCGTGCCGCAGCTGTGCTGGCCCATTTAGTCGTGTCGTGCTTGGGCCGACCCTACAGGCCGAGATGGTGGCCCATGCACGACACTAAGACCGCGTCGTGCCAGGCACTGTCACTACACGCGTTGGGTCGGACCGTTCCGTGCTTGGGCTGGCCCATCGTGTTAGTGCATGGCCATCTATTCCGACGCAACATCGCTCCTACCTTCATCGTCCATGTTAGCTACAGATCTCCTAGAAGGAGAGGGAGACTAAGTCCCTCTCCTCTCCGCATGTGCATAGGCCATGCACATGCGTCTGATCCAACTGCGCCCTGATCGGGGGCGCCCCAATAGAATTCTGTTAGGGGTCCCCTATTGCGCGGCACTACAAATAAGGAGAGGCAGAGTCCATGCGAAGGTTGCCAAATTCGTTCTCCTCTGCCTCTACCCAAATCCTAAGTCCCAAAACTGATCTAAGTGGGGTAGTGCCGAAGCAATGGGAAGGTCCCTAACCTTCACTGTCGTCAGCCGGACTTCAAAACCACAGCACCACGACCATGGCGTCTTCCCCTTCATCCTCAGCAGAACAAAGAGGTACGCCATACTTCTAAGTTTACCCTATTGGTCTAGCCCTAGACGATCTAAGACACCTTTAGCATTTTGTAACAATGGTATCAGAGCACTCAGGTTATTCTAAGGTTTAGGCTAGTAAGGGTTAGGGTGGCGTCGGGCTCCCTTGAGCCGACGCCACCACCGCTCTTAGTGCCCCCCTCCCCCGCTGCAAACATGTAAGCCCCCTGAAAATCCTAAGATACCCCGCACTGAGGAACCCCTTTGTAAGACCTAAGTACCCCGCACTAAGAACCTAAGAACAGGGAGGAAGAATAATTAGGGCTTCGGGTAGAACATAAATGAATCAAAAGAAAAAAGGGGAGGAGTTAGGGTTCCCGAAACCCTACCCCTACATTCCACAGTAAGAAATCCCCAAAGGGATTAAGGCTCGGCCGAAGAACTCGGAGAATCAATCACAAAAAAGGGGAAATCTGATGTTTTAGGGTTAGGGTTTTACCCTAATCCTAACCCTAACTAAGATTAAGAGAGGGGCCTGGGGTTACCTTGACTCCTCGCCGCCGGATCCGCCCCGCCAGCGTCCGGGAAGATGACCCAAGCGCCGCCGCTCCCCGGCGGCCGCCGTCTTCAAGGGCTCGGGTCAGGTGTATAGTACCGCCGTCGGCTACCTCAGTGGAGCCTCGCTCACCCTCGGGTGAGGGGAGGACTCAGGCGAGGAGGCCCGCGGGCGGCGCTCCGCCGTTGCCGCCATGCTCACTCCCTCGCGCAACCGCCCGCTCCGCCGTTTTGGCTCCCTGGCTCACGCTCGTGCGTGCACCAAATAAGCTAGGGTTAGCGGCGGGGGTGCGGCGCGTCGTTTTGTTTTAGTGAGGATCGTGCGCAGCCGTCCGATCTAGATCGACGGCTGTCGTCGATCGGACCAGGATAAGGCCTAGGCGGGGCACACTTTCACGGCCCAGGCCCAAGTTGCGGCCTGGTTGCGCCGCCGCGCGAGGGGAGCGTTGTGGGCCGGGCTGGTTTATTTTGTGGGCTGAAAATTTTAGCACAGTACGGGCCGAAATTGTTTTCTGATTTTCCAAGATTTTCAAAATTAGTTTTCCAATTAAGTAATACCTAGAAATTCAGAAAAATGCCCCAAATTAAGAAAAATATAAGTTATCTGCGGGTAAAATTTTGTATAATTTTTTTCAGATTCATTAATTTTATTATGAATTTTGCAGGAATTTTAAGTACTTTTATGATATTTTCTTTATTAAATTTAGTCTAAGGACTATATTTAATTGAGGAATACTTGTTTAGAATTTTGTTTAAGTTTAAATTCAGGTTTTATTACTGTTTTAAGCAGTGTATTAATTAAGATTGAGTCTTCCGCTATGCATGTAAAGATTAAGTCTTTTGTTGTGCGTACACTGTTTAAAATTAGTACCATGCTATAAATTCATAATTTCATTAGTGATTAATTAGTGTATCAATTATGATTAAGTCTTCCGCTGCGCATACACTGTTTTAAGATTAGTAAAATGTTCATCCTATCAATTAAGTAATGTTTATTCTACCGATTAAATTTGAACCAACGAGATAATTTAATTTGGCATTATAAATGTTGTATTTTGTTAACATAGTGATTTTATCTCCTGACCAACGTTGGTGATGAAATTACTGTGGTTCCGTTGAATTGATTCTATTTCTGCCCAACGGTGATGTAGAATTAATTCACCCTTTAAGTATGTCACATGTTGATTTTGACCAACGTTAAATTTTCATGTGTCATATTATGTCTATTATAATATACTTTGATAATGTTCTTTATTGGAAATGTGCTAAGTCATATCTCCATCATTGAGTCCCTCAATGATAAGAACTACGGTTCCCGAAGTTGAGATATTAAGATAGCTTTTGCGCTATAGGACATAGATCTTGCTTTAACGCTTGATTGTCTAATTAAGCTTGCGAAGCTCGTGATCTGAGAGGATGAAAGCCAAGAGGAATCACACGTGACTTTGCCGAAATAAGAATAAAGTAAGATATAGATCGTACTAAATGAAATCAGTGGAATCACAAAATGTATTATGATTAAGAGCTCCGTTATGGAGCCAATTAGGGGTTCTATCCACGTCGTGATACTGCAAAGAGTATTTGAAGAAGGTGAAGGGTCAGTACACTGACTCTTCTAAAGGCGTATGCTAGCACGCTTATTAAGAAATGCATAGTAAGGATTTGCAACATGGTTTTCAAAGCTGAAACCCATGAATAAAGGTTTCAAGGACGATATCATTGTCCATTTTATTATGATATCACACTAAGGTTTTCTGATCATTTTGTGATCACCTACAACTCACAGCGAGAGTGTTGGAGTTTGTAGATGCTGATTTCAAACTATGTATAAAAATTAAGTAAGCACACAATGATTTAGGTCATAATGTGCAACATAAATAAAAGGGAAGAAGCATTATAAGACTCGTTCTAATGATGCTAAGGACTCCTCTTATAAGCTCACATAAAGGAACATGATGTCCTGAAGGGCATGTACAGACATTGTAAGGAGGAACACCACATGAAGGAATATGTGGAGTTCCCAAAATGGATGAACAAGAATGGTAATAGATGAATTTTTACACTTAGAAATAAAGTCTTTAGTCTTGCTTTTGAGCATGACAAACTTTATTTATTTTATCAGGATGATTTTATCATCTAAGAATAATGATAAGAGCAAAAGAATTGATGACGTATTTTCGAAATTATGGCACTATCTAATAGGCCATATTTCGAGAGGGGGATTGAACGTTGAGTCAATTCTTCCTTTTTAGTTTCTTTAGACTAAGTTTCATGCATAGATTGCATTAAGATAAATACATCAAATAAATTAAGAAAGACACAAAATTAAGTTTAATTATTGTAGTAATTTTTATCTCCTGATCAACGTTGGTGATAAAGTTACTATGTTTAAGTTCACTTGATTCTAATTCTGCCCAACGGTGATTTAGAATTAATTGATTAAGTTACTACGACTAAGTTTAATTAAGTTCACACAGTTTTGTGTGGTTCATTTCCTGAAATGTCTGTGAATGATTATGATTTATTCATAACATTTATAGTTGATCGTTCGTGTGACATTTATTTAATCAAAGAGCGATTAGATTATAGCGATCAGATCATCAGTTGCTCTGGATAAATTTAAGATGTTGTAAGGATGATTCTTATATCAGCATGATCTAAAGTTTAAAAGAGTAAGATCTGACCGTGCTACGGTCAATATACCCCGTATGGCCGATTTCTTGAACCCTTTTGCAAGGTTCTATAGAAAATGACAAAATAGCCTAGTATTTTATACCGAGTGTACCTCAACAAAAAAGAGTGGCTATAAGGTGCGCTCGCACCTTAGTTGACATAGTAAGTAGTATGGTAAGTTATTCCACCATTCATATTTTTAATTGGATCCCTAATAAGTCTATGCCTAAAAGCACCATAAGAATTATGGACAGGACGATAACCATTTTCTAAGTTAAAGTCTATATTTTAACCCAAATATTAATAAGTTAAAGTCTTAAGACAATAAGTTGTCAATTTTATTGACTGCAAAGATAAGTCTAAGTGATCTCGTTTTTAATGTCCTGCCAGACATGTTAAGTTTGTAGAAACGAGACATGTATTTTTTAGAAGATGCTTTAATCAGGGGGAGCACGGTACTTAAAGAAATTAATATTGAAGAGAAGTGGGTTAGTGAATCCACTCCTATGATTCAAGAGCAATTTTTTTACATGTGGTAGTGTCATTTGTCCAACACTTGAGTTTGGACCTTCATTAGCGACATCTATTGTACGTGAGGCTCCTGTTATTCAGGAATCTGCATTTCTAGATGATGCTAATGAAGAAGAAAATGAACAACTCTCTAACTTAGTAAATAATGTGCCAACTCAGATAAAAAGCAGATTAAATGAGACATTTTCGTTTGTCTTATTTAAGGATTCTTTAAGAATCATTAATGCATATTATGACTTAGAACTGCATTAGATTGATATAAAGACGACATTTTCAATAAGTTTTAAGTGAGAATGTCTATATGGCACAACTAAGTGTTTTGTCATAGAAATGAAAGGAAATTTTAGGATGTCGTTTTATCTAAATCCAATGGACTTAAATAAGTTTTAAGTAAGGGCACCTAAAATTTAATTAGCCTATTAGAAAATTTTGGGTTTTAAGGGGAATGAAGAGGACAATTGCATTGATGCTAAATTAAAGAATAAGAAATTTATTTTCTAGTCTTTTATGTGGATGACATTCTACTTGCAAGTAGTGATGTCAATCTACTATAAGATACTAAAAAATTCTTGTCCTCTCATTTGATATTAAGTATCTTGGAGAAATTTTCCTATGTGTTAGGATTAGAGATTCTCTAAAATATCATTAAGGGGTATTAAGATTATCGCAGACGACATACTAGAAGATATACTGAGAAAGTATATAGTATGCATGCGTATAAGCTATCGCCTGATCTGATAGTCAAGGGTGATAAGTTGGGAACTTTAGTATCCTAGAAACCAATATGAGATCGATCAAATGAGATTGGTTCTATATGCTTCTGCTGTCGGAAGCCAATGTATGCTCGATTATATGCTCACCCTGACTTAGTTTATGTCACCAGGATGCTTGGCAGAAATCATAAAATCTAGAAATAGATCACTGGATTAAATTAAGAAAGCCTTGAGTTTTATATAAGTCACAAAGACCTCATGCTAACATATGAAAGATTAGATAACCTATCGATAACAGGTTATTCAGATTAAGACTTTGCGGGAAGTGTGGATACTAAGTAGTCCACATTAAGTTACATATTCACATTCGCAAAGGGAGTTGTGTCGTGGAAAAACTCCAAACAAACTGTGACGGCATCTTCCACGATGTATGCCGAGTTTGTAGCATGTTATGAGGCCGCCGGACAGCCACTATGTTTTAAGAAATTTATTCCGGTTTTAAGAGTGGTCAGCAGCATTTTAAAATCATTTAAGTTATATTGTAACAATGAGTCAACAATATATTTCTCCTATAACAACGAGAAGTGTGTTGATGCCAAACACATCTAAGTTAAGTGTTATATTGTTGAGGAGAGAATCCAAGATCAAACGATAAGTAGAGCATATAAGTACCAAGCGAATGTTTGTGGATCTGCTCATAAAAGGCTTACCTCTCACTGTGTTCAGAGAACACTTAGTCGACATGGGTTTAAGGAAAGTCTATGATTTATGGATTTATAAGGGGCCCAAAATAAGTTAAGATTCTGTTTCAGGATAGAAAGGTGTATTGTAGTCGTTGAGTCACGTAGTACGTAACTAACTATTGTGATGCAGCGTGCTCGATGCATTTATCTATAACGGAACAGATATTATGTTAAGTGCAGTTTAAGAACTAAGTAGAGATCTCGGGGGAGAATGTTAGCTACAGATCTCTCGGAGGGAGAGGGAAACTAAGTCCCTCTCCTTCCCACATGTGCATAGGCCATGCACATGCGCCTGATCCAACTGCGCCTTGATCGGGGGCACCCCAACAGAATTCTGTTAGGGGCTCCTGTTGCGCGGCACTACAAATAAGGAGAGGCAGAGTCCATGCGAAGGTTGCCAAATTCGTTCTCCTCTACCTCTACCCAAATCCTAAGTCCTAAAACCGATCTAAATGGGTAGTGCCGAAGCAATATGGGAAGGTCTCTAACCTTCACTGTTGTCAGCCGAACTTCAACACCACAGCACCACGGCCATGGCGTCTTCCCCTTTATCCTCGATAGAACAAAGAGGTACGTCATACTTCTAAGGGTACCCTACTGGTCTAGTCCTAGACGATCTAAGACACCTTTAGCATTTTGTAACAGTCCACACTCCCACGGCCGAGCACTCCACACTCCCACGGCCGAGCAGTGGCTGCCCTGAACCTCCATGCCCAGCCGACCTGCCCCGGTTCGCTCCGGCCCCCCTAAGATTTGTTTTTGGCTCTGCCTGGTGGTTTAGCCTAATTCGTCTTAAGATCGTCTTAACATTTTTTGGATCATTTTTTCATCCTCTTTCTTTCATTCTATACAGTGTGTTCCGTGCTCTGAAAGTATGCCATGTCTTGAAGCGTTTAAGATTTACAATATACCTCTGTAGAAAACAATTCGCTATTTACACATTGCGCTTCAATCTAGCGATTCTAATTAACCAAAAGCAGCTGTTTTGGGATACATCTAGTAATTTGACCAAATTTTACGATCAATATACAAAAAGTCATGAATGTTCTAAGCATGCAATGGACGCAGTGCATTCTTCGCCTAGTCTTCAGCAGTTACAGGAATCCAAAACTATATCTGCCATTTTTCCAAGGACTGGAAAGGTGCAACGTGCGGATGCAGCTCCGAACTCGTGGAAGTATTTCAAAGACCACTTTGCACGTTACAGCAACATGTATTTCATCAACACGTCATGTTATGTCATCCTGTACAGTTAAGTCAGTATCTGCAGAAGAATACCTGAAACATTAGAGACTACAAATTGTATGACCATACATACACTCTGTGGACTGCAGGTAACCAATCATGAGGATCATATTCAGGTATGGCACAAAGGGAAGTTAGTACCTAGAAGAGCATCGTAAGATAGAGGATGATCCATCCTGACAGGGAGAAGACAGCAAAAACATGCACCCAGAACAAGATCGCAGCTGATTCCTTACCACAACCTCTTAGGTTTGCAACTGCACCTGTAAACAAAAAAGCGGATAATTGTATAGTTGTTCTTATACCATACTTTGTGGTCCATTCTAAGGTTGACTAACAGGTTAAACATGGCGTGGCATCCTTTTTTTAGTTGTCATACCTGATAGGACTGATGTTGGCATAGAGTGCTGCATTAACAGGACAAACTTGAACATCTTGTCGCCTTTTGGAATAAATCCAAGCTTGTCAACAAAAGAGACAATGCCAACACCAGCAATCGGAACCAAGACCAAGCGTGCAAATATAATGGCGACAGTGGTCCGGACCCCAAGTCTCTTACTTCCTTCACCAGGGCCTGAAAACATAATCACCCACGTATGGGCGTCAGGCAAATATCCTGAATTACAGAAATATAAATGTACTAGAAGTACACTGTAGATTGCAGCACACTTCTCTTTGACAACATAACATGAGCTTACCATCAACAAGACTGCCACCAACAGAAAGCAAAATGCACGGAATCATAGCCTGCCTGAAACATATAAGAACAACATTGTTGGCATGAGATGTTTTTTAAATGTGAATCATATAATAACTACATATTGCAAAATGAAACTACAAACGAGACTGGTCAATACCCAAGAATGAGACAGCCATCTGTTAAAAAGAACAGAGGTGCATCATCTGTCAGGATCAAATTTTTAAAGAATGGCACAACACCGAGAGTAATTGCAAGAACCTGCTACAGGATGCAAAGGAACAGTCAGATAATTGAGCAAAAAAAACAGCAATATTTTAGGCACGATAGTAGACAAAAACAGAAGATATCGAGCACTTACAGATGCAATTATTGGTGGTTGAAGGAGCTGCTGCTTTTTTAGGAATCTAAACATGCATTTTATAGGGATCATTATCTGCATTAAGCCATAGGTTTAGTTTTATTAGTTATTTTGGTAACAGCTATGAAAGTCAGTAATTATTTGCCAATATGCTGAACTGGCAATATGTTCTGCTAGTTCTTACTTTTGAACCTAAAGAAGCAACGTCCTGACCTGATCCTCCTGCGTAGAAAACAGGGGCCCTTCCTTATCTGCGTTCTCATGAGCACTTGATGAATATTTCGTTACACCTGATGTAGTATTCTCAGGAGCCTTAATTGGAAGTTTCTCTTTCTCCTCAACGGAGCTGTCGAAGGTCTCCCCAGATGGTGGAGCAAGCATCTTGAAATACATATGTGTAAACAATAATTGCACCAACCTGCACCATTTAACCAACCTCAATAGTTGTTTATCATGATAAGTATTTTCATTTACATTCTAAAAAGGGATGTGCAACTCCATAAGCAAAAAATACATACGCATTGACCAAATGATAAGTATGCATTCCCATCTTGAGTGCATTTGTTTGAGTCACCAAATGGATTTGATTGGTCACGGCATAACGCTGAAATAAGGACAAGCGGTATGTTTCCAATGTTCCCTGCATCAAAATGAATATTACAAATATAATGTGGAAAGCTTGAGAAAAATGAGCAGGTGGAAATTTTCATTGCAAGGGACATGAAGAAAGTACAAACCTATTCCTATGTGCGTAATAGTGAACTTGAAATACGGATAAGGTGGTCGTATGATCCATGCCACTGCAAGTCCAATCAAAGATGCTGACACTGCACCCAGAACAATGTTTACTGGAATGAACCACCTGCAATACAGAAGAATTATAACCATCAGAAAGTGTTAAGAAGAGTGGTGCTGACATGGCTGACACAACACGCCACCACACATTGAGCTCATCAGTAACATTTCCAAGGGAGGTTCTAGCTTGTGGCTAATAATCTGAAAGAACAAAAGCTTCTACTTACCACTCCAGCATCTTCTCAATTGTGATTGCTCGCCCGAGCTGCGCGAATATGAGGCAAGGGAGGAGCAGCGAGAACACAAGCTGCAAAAACGCGGAAACATCCAGAATAATATTTAGAACAGTCTAGGAAGACATCTCGTAAAAGCATTATGAAATCTAGACGATGTTTCCTGATCCTGTACGGTCAACTGTTCCTTCCATCATCTGGAGTTCACAGGCTACCAACAATGGTGGTGGTGACTGGTGAGAGTTAGGCGCCTTACCCTGTTGAGAAGCTTGCGGCCGCTGGGCTTGAGCACGCCGACGGGCTTGGACGCCATGAGGAACCCCGTGAAGCAAACGACGAACACCTTGGCAATGGGCAGCACGGCGTACTTGAGCATGCCCAACATCGGCACCCCCGCGGCGCCGCCCTGCGCCGCCGCTGCCACCAAGCCCACCATCTCCAGCACTGACCTCCACGACAACGCCTCCTCCCGCGCTGGCTCTTAAACAGTCACCCAATCACCCAACGCGTAGCTCTTAACCAGGATTCCACCCAAAATTGCTCGGGCGGAACAGACACAGCTGTGCTACAACTGCGAGCGGCTGCTCGGCGGCGACCTCGTTGCCCCAAATAGTAGTCCCCGAAACGGCCAGCGGGAGCACCCCCTCCTCCGACTTTAATATACCACCCTCCCCCTCCGTGTCAGGATCGATCATGAACCCAATCAGCGTCGGAGTCGGGCAGCTCGGTGTTCAAGACCTCCGAAAATTTAGGGCTAATCCGAGCTCCCCGCGCGCAATCGAGCTCCTTTTACCGCCGAAATTTAGGAATCGCGCAATGTGAAGCGAAGCAATCGCGGGGGGAGGGGAAGGAGCTCGACTCGCCGACGGGATCGCGCGGGAATCCCCGCCGCCCGCCGGGCCGAGCCGACGAGAGTCACGAGAGGACACGACAGGAGAGCAGGGCGGAGCGCCACGCTGGACATGTGGGACCACCGCCTCTCTGCGCTTTGGGGCCCACGCGTCGCTTTACCAACGGGTGGGCCGGCGAAATCCAGCTTCGCTGGATTGGAGGCCCACATAGGAAAAAGGATAGCCACCTTCCCACCAAGGTGGCGATTTTTTTCTCGAAATAATACATCTTTTATTTGAAATTTCAAATCTTTTGCTATGTATATTTTCTTAATTCGTAAAAATAGCCTTATTATAGCATATCGATCTAGGCCGATCCACTCTAGATCTGTAGGTTCTTGTTTCTATCGGCCCTAGATCAATAAATGTTCTACCAATATAGAGTCGATCTAAGGCTAATTCATCCTAGATCGATAGAGTACGTCGATCTAGACTGAGTTGAGTTGACCTAGATCGATATTTCAACACTAATAGAAGTTTGACATTAGATATTTAGATGGCCTAGATCGGTATACCATATATCGATCTAGGGCTGGCAAAAAAATTATCGATATAAGTTTTTTTCCAAATTCTAAAATTCGTATACTAGATTTAAAAATTTGAATAAAAAATTAGATGGGCTTATACGCCCGTTTTTTTCTCGCTGGATGTCTCCTCTCGGGAAGAGATAAATCCAGGGATCTTGGACAAATGAATTTCAAATTTGCACGAATTCGATGAAAATACAGCTCATTCCCCATAGTAATCGAGATAAAAAAACACATTATACTGCTTTGAACACCAACTTGGGGCAGATGCTAACATTGAAAAAAAATGATGGAGATTTGCGAAGCGAGAATACATCATCTAGAAACATCTTAAATAAACTTGCTTTAAAATATTTAAATTATATAATTATTATGTTATTTATGGATTATGATATTATAGTTTCCAAGAGGTAAAAATTAACAAGCATATACCTTCGCCAAAGCCACCACTGAAGCTATGTACTCCATCTGCGTGCTGAAATCAGCATCGACCGAAACTTATAACACCTCCCTAAATCATAATATTATAATATATTTCTTATTAACTTATATTACTTTTATATTAAAATAATACATAATAAAATATAATATTAATAAACAAAAAATTGATGTTCTAACCGGTGAATTGAACCGGCGGTGAGACCAGTAAACCAATGAATAATCACCGGTCCGGTTTTTTTCACTAGCAGCACAATACGCGTGCGTGCGTGCGTGCTATGCTCAACATAGCTAGCCTTTCATGCGGATCGAACGATGTTCTCACACAAACACAAACACAAACGATAGCGAGAGGAGACACCGGACACGGCTAGTTAGCTTACGGGCTAACGGGAGAAACAGCAACATAGAGAAATTGATATTTTTAAATTTTTAGATATTGTTTTAATTATAGAATATATCGTTAATTAGTTACTGAGTTTTTATGAAACTAAGAAAATTTTGGGTTTTTTTAGAACGGAAGATTCTGAAAACTAATTCTTAGAACTAATTATTAGTTAGCTAATAATTAGTTCACGTATATTTGGATAATTTGGATTACTACCTGAAAAAAAGAGTAAAGGGTCTCTATTAGCTTCCATTAGTTTATTTTTATGGACTAATGGCTGACCATTAGTTGGCCCATAAACTAATAATTAATTTAATAATTAGTTAAGTTATTTAGATAAACTAAGGCTAAAAATTAACTACAAACAATTAGTTCGTCGCATGACCTAAGATCAATCGCATTCATGTAATTATTATACCTAGAATTATATTTGCAGATATAATGACGTACTCGTAGAATAAATATAATTTAGATATTAAAAGTTTAGGATTGTAGGCTCTATGTAGGACTCAACTATTGGTGCATATATATTATGTTCTAGCGGGCTTGTTATCCTCTTTGTTGGCACTTGTTCAAATAACATACTCTTTGTCGCTTTCAATTATTTGTCACTCTCTTCATAGGTAAACTAATTTTTTATCACTTAACATCTAGTTGGCGTCACATCACATTTTTTTCGCCATGTCACTCCTCTCTCTCCCCGAGTCCTCCCACCGGTGGTCGGCCCTGGACGCCGGCATCGGCGCCACTCCCACCCCCGTAGCATCCACGTCCTCGCCCCCATGCCCCGTCATCCACTCGTGCCGGTGTCGTCACCCCCACAGCCCCGCGCCCCACCAGCCAAACGTACCTAGCGCTCTTTGTCGGCCGTCGACGCCGCCCTCGTCTCCGCGGCCTCAACACTCCCTTGCCCGTGCACCCTGTTGTCCGCTTGCATCGGCGCTGCAACCCCTGCGCGTCGCAGTCGAGGCCAACAGGCCATCTCAAAGACGCACATGGCCGGCCGGCATGGCGCGGGGTTGGAGGTGGCGCCGACTGCCGGTGGGAAGAGTTGGGGAGAGAGGGGATGAGAAGGAAGAAGGTGACGTAGTGAAAAAAATATAATGTGGCATGTTACGTGACGTCAACCCAACGAAAAGTGGCAAAAAATCATAAAAAGAGCGACAAATAATTGAATCCAACTAAGAAAGTGACATTTGAACCGGTGGAATTCTTTAGGTAAAAAATAATTAAATTTCTCTTGTCCACACGACGCATGCATGCCCGCGCGTCCGTCGACGTCGTCAGTCGCGTCAATGGTGACGAAGGGCACGCATCGGCTGGCGTGTGTGCAGCTGCTCCCGTCGGCGCGGCGACGGCCGGGCGGCCGATGGCCTGCGCCACTACGGGAAATGGCAAGTTTGTCGAGTGCCTGAAACTTTGCCGAGTGCATTTTTTCGGGCACTCGACAAAGCTTGGTTTGTCGAGTGGTTTTTGAAAAACACTCAGTAAACTAAAAACACTCGGCAAACACAATACTAACGAGCGACATGACGGCGTGATTGCGCGGGATGAAAAAAAAATTCAGGTTTGCCGAGTGTTTTTTAAAATACACTCGGCAAAGACACTTGGTTCGCCGAGTGCTTTTTAAAAAACACTCAGTGAACCCAATATTTTTTTCTGTGTGTAAACCTTATTTCAATCCTACAGGATATTCCCAATTTGGTTTTATCTTGAATTTTTTTCTACAATCCAAATACAACATATGTTATCTCATGTAAAAAATTCACATTTTTTGGTTCAGTTTGTTATTTTTAATTTATTAAGTATGTTTTAAGGATTTAAATTGAAATAGGTGGAATTTGAACTACAAGTGCCTAAAATATTTAAGAAAAAATATATAAAATTCATATTTATGTGGCATAGTATATTATGAGTTTTAATGCACTAAATTTAAAGAATTTTTGAAAATTTTATGTCGCAACACTCTATGAGCAACGTCGAGCTCAATAGTTTTTTAATTCTGAACAAATAAATTGAAGTCTGAAAAATATGAGACTTGTCATGGTGTTATTATATAATACATAGATATTGTAATAAAAAATTAAAAATGTTTCGATAAAATTATCACCTAGAGTGTTTAGAAATCCGAGATTGTGGAAGAAAGAATTAGGGTTTAGAGAAGAAATGAGATTAGTTTGAAAGAAGTTTGATGGTTAAATCATTTTTATACTTTAAATTTTTTCTACACTCAAAATACAACCTAACTTATCTCATGTAAAAAATTTCATATTTTTTGGGTTTAGTTTGTTATTTTTAATTTATTAAGTATATTTCTAGGATTTAAATTGAAATAGGTGAAATTTGAACTACAAGTGCCTAAAATAATTAAGCAAAAAATATATAAAATTCATATTTATGTTCCATAGTATATTATGAATTTTAATGCACTAAATTTAAAAAATGTTTGAAAATTTTATGTTGCAACACTCTATCGGCAACGTTGAGCTCAATAGTTTTTTAATTCTAAACAAATAAATTGAATTCTGAAAATATGAGACTTATCATGGTATTATTATACGATACACAGATACTGTGATAAAAAATTAAAAATGTTTTGATAAAATTATCACGTAGAGTGTTTAGAAATCGGAGATTGTGGGAGAAAAAATTAGAGTTTAAGAAGAAATGAGATTGGTTTGAAAGAAGTTTGATGGTTAAATCATTTTTATACTTGAAATTTTTTCTACACTCAAAATACAACATAACTTATCTCATGTAAAAATTTCAAATTTTTCTAGGTCAGTTAGCTATTTTTCATTCATTAAGTATGTTTTTAGGATTTAAATTAAAACATGTCAAAGTTGAACTAAGAGTGCATAAAATAATAAACTAAATTATTCAACTAAATTAAAGAAAAAAACATATCCATGTTTTTATTCTATTTTTATTATTACCCACGGTATTTTACAAATTTTATCAAAGAAAATAATGAAAAATAAATTTGAACAAATTTGAAAAATAAAAAAAGTTTGTCGAGTGCCATATTCAACAAATATTTGCCGAGTGTTGCACTCGGCGAAGACAAAATTTGCTTCCCGCTCATATTTCCCGCAAAATTTTTAAAATCGGCACCAATTTTTTCAAAACTTTCAATCTCTTTTTAAAATACTCCCTACACCTCACCTCTCTTCTCCATTCTTCTTCCTTCCTCCTCCCCTCTCCACGAACCGTCGGCAGGTCACCGTCGTCGTCGCCACGCCGGCGCCGGCGCCACACCTCTCCCAGCCTCACTTCCCCGACCTCGCCGCGTCGTCCCCAGCCACGCCGCGCCCACCTCGGCCGCGCCACGCCACCCCGTCCTCGCCACGCCTGCCACCCGTTCGACAGAATGGCGCGGGCGGGCAGGCGTCCTATTTTTTTATTTTCTGTTTTTAAGTTTGCCGAGTGCCACATTTTGACACTCGGCAAACCCTCCGTCACAGTCGTTTTTCTCCCGTCAAATTGGTTTTTTTGCCGTGTGTCTTGTGTAGCACTCAGCGAAAGTTTCACCGAGTGCCCAAAACAAACACTCGGCAAAGATGAGTTCACCGATAACGTGTATACCGAATGGTGTTTACTGAGTACAATACTCGACGAAGCGTTTACCGAGTAAACACCATGTTTCCGTAGTGCGCCGGCGCGTGGCACCTATGGGAGCAGGTGCAGAGGCTACGCATGCATGGATGAGAACTAGGAGTAATAATGGTTGAGGGGGCTGGGCTGTTCTAAACTAAACTCCACGGTGAGATCTGACAGATAAGGTTCAAAATACATCTTATAACTATATCCAGCCATAGCTATCAGAAGCTTTGAATATACAAATAACATGTAGGATTGAAGTACTCAATAATCTGGTATGTAAACCGGCAGCAAATCGAAAACCATTAGAAACTACATCCCGGCCAGGATATAGTTGGACTAACTTATACATTAGGATTTAGGGGACATATATATACAGACATACAGTCGTCACATGCTCTTCGCATGCATTTGCTTAGTGCGCTTAGAAACTGTCCTACTTCAAGGCCGGCCGGACTGGTTGTTGCTAGCTTTGGCTGGTCCTGCAGCTGCTGCATCCATATGCATGCTTGGTCGGCACCCCACAGGGATGGATGGATCCAATTAATTACCTGTAGATTCTCATAATGGGGACGACACAGACAGCATGGATCGATCGAGAGTAACTGGAATCCAGGGTATGCACTGCATTTGCGCGGAATTGAAGATGCATGCATGCATAGCACCACGTCGATCTAGCTCGATCTCTCTGCAGATTCTCTCCGGCCGATCGACGACCTGGAGCTAGCTAGCTTGCTCGATCTGTCCGTGCGATATTGTCGATCCATCGATCGATCGATCGATCAGGCTCCATGTGTGCGTGCGTGCAATAATGTCAGATTTCGATCTCTACAGATCGAGAAGGTATACTACACGAGATGTAAACAGCGGCCTGAACCAAAACCAGTGATTAGTGAAAGCCCTCAGTTATATCATATGCTTCTTGGCCCAACCGATGATCGATCTCTTGGGCGCCGCACTTAATTAGGATGGGCTAAGGGTTAAAACAAATTGACTAAAACTTAGTCATTTAAAAGGTTAAAGATCCAAACACTAATAGCTAAAATGAGCTAAATTTTTTTAGTCTCATTAGCCCTAAAGAAAAACTAAGAGACGCTAAAATACCCATTTTCCCATCTCTACCTTCACCATGTATGCATGAAAAGTAAGGAACAATAAATAGAGAATATTTGAGTCATTATACATGACAATAAAACATTTAGCCCTTACTTTAGTCACTGGATCCAAACAAGGAGTGACTAAAATTTAGTCACTGATTTTAATCACTTTGCATTAGCTCTTTAATCCAAACATGCCATTAATTTGTCGACGTATACAAAGGATAGATACGTTGCATGTACAGAAAAATAAATAATTTTTGCGGCCGGTCTCAACAAATTTCTTCGGATAAACAGCGCAAGCCGGAGAAACCACTCGCTGAATGTGCTTGCTGATTATATTGATTCCTATTCGATTCACTGCTCACTACGGCGCCCCCAAAATTAATACTCCGTGTATCTTTTGTTTGTTACAAATTAAATTATTTTTAAAAAATTTAAGTTTACAGAAAATATAATAATTATTACAATATCAAATAAATATTTTATGTGCATTATGAAATGTTTTGATAATTTACCTGAGATAGCAGTTTTGACTATAAGCCTGATCAATCTCAAAGTAATTTGAGGATGGCTAAAATCTAGAAGAACACTTATTTTTAATGTAAGCTTCGTCCATTCATTCCATTCTACTTACTCCATCTTATTATAATTGCGTGACGAGAACCAAATTTAATATTTTACGTTACAACGAATCTAGATAATAATGTCGCACAAATTTATTATAATATAAAATATCAAATTCAATCATATATTGCAATCCTATATTATCACTCACACCCGGCAAACAACACCCCTAAGACACGTTGCAGAACGCCTGACACATCCTTAAAAAGATGTTTGTCGAGTGCTCGTTAGTGACACTCGGCAAACCCGTGTTGTTTTTCGAGTCGGCGTCACACTATCAACACCTCTGATAGATCGATTTTTTGCAAATATGTTGCCAAGCGTTCAAATATTTTGTCAAGTGTATACGCTTAGGCCACTCGTCAAACATTTGATTTGCCGAATGTTCATGATTTGCCTAGTATTTTCTAGAAAAAATCTTGGTAAATTTGTATTTACCGAATGCCCGATATAATACACTCGCAAAATTTTTACCCAATATAATACACTCCGCAAAGTTTTTAACGCTCGGCAAACATCGGTTTGCACCGTGAACATAACAGTTTTTAGATTTAAACATGTAGTATGTATCATCCCCAATTATGTTCGGTGGGGCCCACACGCAGCTGTCCGGAGAATACAGGAAGAATGTTGATTAAATGCGAGGAAACCGCGAAACCTACCGGCGTGACACGCCACCGAGGGAGCATTAACTGAGACAGAGCCGCGCATACACCTGCATGCATGCACGCACGCACCACACAAATCAGCCTCCCGCCCCGCCCTGCCCTGCCCTGCCCTGCCCTGCCCTGCCCTGCGTCGTCCGTGGCGGGGGCCCACCTGGCTCTATAGCTACGACCTGCCTGCCTAGGAACAACGGGAAAGCAGAAGGCTATCACCTTCCTGTCTGCCTGCCTGCCTGTCGATCTGTGTGCAGCCAGGCCAGGCGGGCATGTGATCGCGTACGTGTACTGCGTGCCCCCCACTAGCTACCTGCAGCTAGCGTCGATCGATTTAGGTACGTGATGTTGCTTGTTCTACTGTTACCCACGTAACTGAATTTTTGAAATTTTGATCTGGTTTCTTTCTGGGTGAGTAAGACGTACGGGGCAATCCACGTTTAGAATTGAAAAAAGAATCTTAAGACGTTGGATAGTCTGAATTCTGGTCATATGAGTTTCGTCCGGTTTTTTTTTGAAGTTTGTGGAATTGTGGAAGAGACATCTCTCCAAAAAATTATTGTAAAAGGTGAGAGTCGAATCTAGGTGAGCTAGGAAATTATTGTATAAGGTGAGAGTCGAATCTAGATGGGCTAGCCCAGTTGTAGCCACTAAATCCCAAGAGACATCTCAGTTCATCCGTTCAACTAGTCGTACTCCGCATTACTCGTCCTAACAGTTGTGTTGTACTCAGTGTTGACTGCCACTCTACCCCTAGCCTATGGTATACTCTGTCATCTCTCCCCTCCAATAATTCCCTCTCTAATGTGTTTCGTAACTCGTCGACTTCTAAGTCATGGTGCCCCCTCTCTACACAAATCACACATACCCAAAAATATGAAAATGTCCTTTCAGTTTAAGAGGTACAGTTTTATACCCACTAATTATTTGGAGGTATTACATTAATCTTAACCATTAAATGAATTTGGTTCCTCTCCTCCCTAAAGAACTGTAAAATTCATATATATACCATGACATCCATATTAATCATCCAAAAATAAAAAATATATTATTTCGTTCATTTAACAAAAAATATATATTATCGCATCGACCCAATACGCTCACGAACGGTAGCTCGCCGCAGCTATTTACTTGGCCCGGGCTGCTCTACGCCTCTGCAGCGCGCTCACTGCTATGATGTACGGAGCTAGCGGTTCGTCGATTTTAACTCGCCAAATTTTCTTGGCAATTATATGTGGGGCTGACAGAAATAAATTTGTATTTACTATACACTGCTATCTCTACGTACTTCTAAGTGTAAAAAATAAAATTATATTTAATTGTTGCTTCTATTAATGGAGATATATTTTCGTTATGTATATATCAGCTTTAGCAGTCAATATAATCCCTACCACGTACAATAAATTAACTTATAATCTTGGCCCACAGCTAATTAATCGCTCATTCCTTTTTTTCTCTGATTTTCTCGATAAATTTTAGAACTTGAGGAGCACACGGTGGATTAATTTTGGCCTATTTAAATAATATAGTAATAAATATATACACATAGGCATAAAAATAGAGAGGAGAGATTGATATATATAGATTTCTTCTTGTAGATTTTTTTGTTAGCTTATTCGTAACCTTCATTTGAAAGCTAGCTATGTGGTTAATTTGTTCTTAATTAGCATGAACAGTTCATTCATGTCGAACTCAACGTACAATAAACAAGCCAGATTCATAACCTGAACGTGTTTATAGCATATATAGTGTACACGTGCTTGCTGACAATATGCGAAATGCCAACCCGGCCAATAAAAATACATACACGTTGCACAACAGTGTGTAAAACCTTTAAGTCAATCAAACTACATGTCAGTCTGTCGTTATTAATTGCGGTGACTTGGTTTGATTCATGAACAGTGGGATGGATTAAAACTAAGGAAACATATCTGGTGCTCAAACTGATAGGACTAGAGTAGATCACTAAGCTAGGTCTAGCAGGGTTTAGCTAAGTCTAAATGAACATGGTATGGGTCTTAGACATAAATCAGAGAGGGTAAGGAGGTGTGTACCTTCGCCGGTGGCGGCCGGAGGCGATGATGACGATGCCATGACGTAGGTGCGGCGAGGGAGGCTTCCCGCCGCTTAGCGCAAAGAACAGATCGGGTCTAGGGATGTAGAGGAGGAGTTTGGGCGTGCAAAGATCAGCTTTGCATCCTGAGCCCTCCCCCTTATTTATTGCGCTAGCGGCAGGGGCCCCTCAACCATGATTCGGTTGGGGCGCCCCCGATCAGGGCGCGCGGGAGAACAGGGGGTTCTGTTAGGGACCGAACTGAGTGCGCATGGGAGGAGAGGGATTCGGCCCCCTCTCCCCCGAGATCTTATCCTAACATTCTCCCCTTAGATCTCGACTTAGTTCTTAACTTACTTAACGTTACCTCTATCTCATTATAGATCAATGCATAGAGCATGATGCATCACAATAGTCAGTTACGTACTACGTGACTCAACAGCTACAACACATTTCACTATTTTGAAATAGTTTCTAAACTTATTTTGGGCCCTTATAAATCCAATGATCATAGGCTTTCCTTTAAACCCATACCGTAAGTGTTCTCTGAACACATTGGGTGGTAAGCCTTTTGTGAGCGGATTCGCAAGCATGCGCTTGGTACTTATATGCTCTAGACTTATAGTGTGATCTTGGATTTTCTCCTTAACAACATAGTACTTAATATTGATGTTTTTGGCAGCACCACTCTTCTTGTTGTTATGGGAGTATAATACTGCTGGCTCATTGTCGCAGTATAACTTAAGTGGCTTTTCAATGCCGTCGACCACTCTTAAACCGGGAATAAACTTTTTAAACCATAATGCATGTCCGGTGGCCTCATAACATGCTACAAACTCGGCATACATCGTGGAAGATGCTGTCACAGTTTGCTTGGAGCTTTTCCACGACACAACTCCTTTTGCGAGTGTGAATATATAACCTGATGTGGACTTCTCAGTATCCACATATCCCGCAAAATCTGAGTCTGAATAACCTACTATTTCAAGGTTATTTATTCTCTCATATGTTAGCATGAGGCCTTTTGTGCCTTGCACATATCGCAAGGCTTTCTTAACTCCTTTCCAGTGATCTATATCTGGATTTTTCTGATATCTGCCAAGCATCCCGGTGGCAAAAGCTAAGTCAGGGCGAGTACATACTTGAGCATACATTAGGCTTCCGACAGCAGAAGCATATGGAACCGACTTCATTTGATCGATCTCATATTGGTTTCCTGGGACACTGAAAGTTCTCAAACTTATCACCCTTGACTATCGGAGCAGGCGAAGGCTTACAGTAATGCATAATATATTTTCTTTGTATTTTCTCTAAGTATGTCTTCTGTGATAATCCTAATACTCCCTTAGTTCTATCTCGAAGAATCTCGATTCCTAATACATATGAAGCTTCTCCAAGATCCTTCGTGTCAAAATGAGAGGACAAAAACTTTTTAGTTTCTAATAGTAGATTAACATCGCTACTTGCTAGTAGGATGTCATCCACATACAAGACTAGGAAAATAAATTTCCCATTCTTGAACTTAGCATAAATGCAATTGTCCTCTTCATTCTCCTTAAACCCAAACTTTCTAATTGTCTCATCAAATTTGAGATACCACTGCCTAGAGGCCTGTTTAAGACCATAAATGGACTTAGTTAAATGGCATCCCAAATTTTCTTTCCCTTTTATGATAAACCCTTGGGTTGTGCCATATAGACATTCTCATTTAGATCCCCATTGAGAAATGTCGTCTTTACATCCATCTGATGCACCTCTAAGTCATAATGTGCCACTAAAGCCATAATGATTCTAAATGAATCCTTAGATGAGACACGAGAAAATATCTCATTATAATCTATTCCTTCTCTTTGAGTGAAGCCTTTAGCAACAAGTCTGTCTTTAAATCTTTCTATATTCCCTTGGGAGTCGCGTTTGACCTTGTAGACCCATTTGCAGCCTACTGTTTTGGCTCATTTAGGAATTTCTTCTAATTTCCAGACATTGTTGGTACTCATAGACCTCATCTCATCCTCCATGGCCTCAAGCCACTTAGAAGAGTGAGGGCCTCTCATAGCCTCTTCAAAAGAGGCGGGATCGCCCTCCATTTGAATTTCTTCACTCATATAAACCTCATAGTCATCAGGAATAGTTGATCTTCTTACTCTTTGTGATCTCCTAACGTTCTCCTGAACTGGGATATCATCATTTCTAATGTCTTCTTGAATTGGTACATCATTTCTAATGTCTTCTTGAATTGGTACATCATTTTCTATGATGTCCTCTTCTACTGGCACATTATTTTCTAACACAGGGGGTTGTTCTTCTTGTTCTTCATTAGCAACATCTGGAACTACAGGCTCCTGAATAACAGGTGCCTCATGAACAACAGGTGTCGCTAATGAAGGTCCAACTTCAGGAGCTGGACTAATAGGTGCTATCACAGGTATATGGAGAATTGGCTCTTGAATCATAGGAGTAGGTGCACAGACCCGCTTCTCTTCAAGGCTAATTTCTCTTAATACCGTGCTCCCCCTGATCATAGCGTCTTCTAAAAAGACTGCGTGTCTTATTTCTACAAACTTGGTATGTCTACCAGGACAATAGAAACGGAAACCCTTAGACTTATCTGGGTAGCCAATAAAATGACAACTCACTGTCTTAGGATCTAACTTACCAATATTTGGGTTAAAAATTTTAGCTTCAGCTGGACATCCCCATACTCTAAAATAATTTAGAGAGGGTTCTCGTCCAGTCCATAACTCATACGGTGTCTTGGGCACCGACTTACTCGGAACCCGATTAAGAATGTGAATGGCGGTTTTTAATGCCTCCATCCATAAACCAACTGGTAGAGTGGAATAACTTAACACGCTTCTTACCATGTCCATTAAGGTGTGATTGCGCCTTTCTGCCACTCCATTTTGCTGTGGTTCGCCCGGTGTAGAATACTGGGCGACTATACCATTTTCCTGTAGAAACCTTGCAAAAGGTCCAGGAACTTGGCCATACGGGGTATGATGACCATAGTACTCTCCTCCACGGTCAGATCTAACTATCTTAATCTTTAGATCATGCTGATTTTCTACCTCAGCCTTAAATATCTTAAATTTATCCAAGGCTTCTGATCGTTCTTTAATTGGATAAATATAACCATAGCGCGAATAATCATATGTAAATGTTATGAATGAATCATAACCATCTACAGACGTCACAGGAAAAGGACCACAAATGTCCGTATGAATAATTTCTAAAACTCATGTGCTTCGCTTTGCATCTTTCTTAATTTGTTTGACGTATTTGCCTTTAATGCAATCTATGCATTGATCTAAGTCTGCGAATTCTAAAGGCGGAAGAATTGACTCCTTAACTAGACGTTCAATCTTCCCCCTCGAAATATGGCCTAGGCGACAATGCCATAATTTCGAAGATACGTCGCTAATTCTCTTACGCTTATTGTTTTACTAGACGATACTGTCTCACTAATGGTATTTAGTGAATCACTTAAGGACAAAAGATAAAGTTTGTCATGCTCGAAGGCAAGACCCACAACTTTATTATCATAAATAATAGAACATTGCCTGTCGCCAAAATGACAATCGTACCCATTATTAACTAAACAAGAAACAGAAATTAAGTTTCTGCGCATCGAAGGAACATAGAGTACATCGCGCAAAAGAATTACAAAGCCATTCTTAAATTCTAAAGGGAGATTTCCAATGGCTTCAACTTCTGCTTCGATGCCATTCGCCACTCTAATTGTTCTTTCGTTTCTTTCCAAAATTCTCGTCGTAGCGAATCCCTGTAAAGAATTGCCAACATGGACAGTTGCACCTGAGTCAATCCACCAGGTGTTGGTAGAATAATCTAAATACAAGGATTCATCTATAAAAGTAATTTCATCGTTACCGTGTTTGTGCATCCACTTGAGGAAATCCACACAGTCCTTCATGTGGTGTCCCTCCTTCTTACAATGCCTGCAGAAGCCTTGAGGGACATCATTGTCCTTAGGCGCCTTTCCCTTTCTCTTAAAGGTCTTAGTATTTTTCTTAGGGGTAAATGTCTTTTTCCCCTTATCTTGAATCTGGTGAACTGAATCACCACCTCGAGCCTCCTTAATGCGTTCTTCCTCCTGAACGCAGTTGGACACTAATTTGTCAAAATTCCACACTTCTAGCAGAGAATTGTAATTGATAACGAAATGCTCGAAGTCCTTGCTAAGTGAGCTCATGATAACATGAACTATAAAATTATCTGTCATTGCGCACTCTATAGTCTTCAGCTTAGCAGCCCAGTTGCTCATTCTAAGGATGTGGTCTCTAACGCCTCCACCACGGTATTTCTCATTGTTAAACTTCTTAATTGTGGAGGCGCAAGCAGCCTTTGAGGAACCAGCAAACTGAGCATCAACCCTCTTCAGGTACTGAGTGGTTGTCTCACAATCAGGGATTGAACTCCTGATTGGCTCCAAAATGGAGTTCTTAATGATCAACAAACATTTTCTGTTTGAGTGCTTCCACTTATTGTACGCAATGTCATACTTCATTCTTATAGGGGCAAAATCCTTTTGACGCGCAGCAAATGCGTCAGCTGTCTCACCAGTAAGCATTACTGGCTCAGTAGGCTCAACTGGGCATCCTTCCTGCAAGGAAAGATCCACATCTAAGATGGCGAGAGCGATCAACAGACCCTCTCGCCAAGATCCATAGTTGTCCCCTCTGAGTTTCTCAATATTGTTCATTTGAGGAAGTAAGTTGCCTGATAAAAATTGATAGTCAAACGGGTTAATTACAGGCATAAATGAGACATGCTAATTTAACGTTGGTCAAATCAGCGTGTGAAAAACTCAATAAATAAGAATTAATTCTACATCACCGTTGGGCAGAAATAGAATCAATTCATCTCAAAACACAGTGATTTTATCACCAACGTTGGTCAGGAGATAAAATTACTATGAAAAAATGACCTAAAATAAAATTTTTATTTCGTCAATTAAATTATCCCGTTGGTTCAAATTCAATCGACAAAAATTATAGACTTAATAAAGTGGATGAACATAATGTTCGATTAAACATGTGGTAGCACAGCGGAAGACTTAAAAAATTATAGCACATGTTTAATCACCATAAATAAACAGTAGAAAAATTATTCTGAATTTTTAATAACTTAAGAAAAATTTTTATTCTCTAATTTAAATAAGACGTTGGTCTTATAAAAATCAGAAAACATCAAAGAAAAGCACTAAAAATTCTCATAAAATTCAGAATAATACTACTGAATATGATGAAATTTACAAAATTACTCCTGCATCAAACTTAATTTTATCTGATTTTTTGGGCAATTTTCTTATTTTCCAAAGAATAATTAACACATAAACTAATTTCTTAAATCTGGAAATAAAAAAAAAGGATTTCAGCCCAAAAATTTGGCCCAACAGAAAATTTCACAAGGTCGAAGCCTACCTGGGCCCAGGCCAGGTTTTCGCCGCGCGCGCGCTTAACCTGGGCCTGGGCCGTGCATTTCCAAACCCGCTTGGGCTCAAAGTGGTCCACTTGATCCTAGCGGCGCCGTTTTCGGCCAAATAAAAGCACGCGCCCTGGTAACCCTAAATCTAAAGGCCATTTCCCCCACCCCGGGCGCGAGAGCGAGGCGGCGGTGAGCGGCGCGGCGCGGCGCGACGGAGCGGCGCGCGGTGGCGGCCACCGGCGGTCGGCCGCCACCGGCTAGCTCGCCGGAGCACCGCGCTCACCCGAGGGTGAGCGGGGCTCCGTCGAGCTAGCCCGCGGCGGTCGGGCTTAGCAACCCGAGAGGGTTCGCCGGCCCCGGCGAGCGGCGGCGCGGTCCGGCCACCGGTGAGCGGCGGCGCGGTCCCAGCCACGACGAGCGGCGGCGCGACGACCCGAGGTAAGAACCCCGGCCTCCCCCCAAAAAAACTAGGGTTAGGGTTTCGAAACCCTAACCCTAACTTCTGTTTTTTTTGTCTTTTCTTACTCCTCTGTACTCTTACCCGAGGGGGTCTTAGGGGAATTTTTGGGGGTTTTCTTTCACTTTAGGGTTTAGCCGAAGCCAAACAGGGGGGTCCTCACTGCTTTTCTAAGTTTTTTTTTCTTAGGGTTAGCCGAAGCTAACAGGGGTACTCTTAGGGTTCTTAGAACAGGGCTTAGCGGGTAAATACAATGCTTAGTTAACGCAACAATGGTGTCGGATCAAGGGGTCCGACGCCTAAAAACCCTAGCTAACCTAAGTCTAGGTGCTCTGATACCATTGATAGGACTAGAGTAGATCACTAGGCTAGGTCTAGCAGAGTTTAGCTAAGTCTAAGTGAACATGGCATGGGTCTTAGGCATAAATCAGAGAGGGTAAGGAGGTGTGTACCTTCGCCGGTGGCGGCCGGAGGCGATGATGACGATGCCATGACGTAGGTGCGGCGAGGGAGGCTTCCCGCCGCTTAGCGCAAAGAACAGATCGGGTCTAGGGATGTAGGGGAGGAGTTTGGGCGTGCAAAGATCAGCTTTGCATCCTGAGCCCTCCCCCTTATTTATTGCGCTAGCGGCAGGGGCCCCTCAACCATGATTCGGTTGGGGCGCCCCCGATCAGGGCGCGCGGGAGAACAGGGGGTTCTGTTAGGGACCGAACTGAGTGCGCATGGGAGGAGAGGGATTCGGCCCCCTCTCCCCCGAGATCTTATCCTAACACAAACATGTGTCGTGCTCATATACACATTTTAAATCTGTGTCATCTATCTCTTATCCAACAGTGATCTTCAATTTTACATAGAACACCTCCCACCTTCACTGACGTTGAAATTTTTGCAGCTGATCCCCTGGGAATCAATTGAAGGTCATCGTTGGATGAAAGATAGATAACACAGATTTAAAATGTGTATATGAGCATGACACCTGTTTGAGCATAGGATATATTGCCTAAAACTAATAGTTAGATATGCTAGTAGCTAGAGCTAATTGCTAGCTGAGTAAAAGTAGTCATATTTGTTTACATACTTTAGGTTAATAAATGGTTTAAAATCAATTTTATCCTTGCTATAGTAATCGGGCTACACTAGGAAAGGGGCCAATAGAGTCTAAAATTTACTATTATCTCAAAATAGTTCAGGTTGTGGGCTAATAGCATAACAATTAGCCCATCTATTAGCTGCACTTTTGAATCAACTATGACTATTTTTAACAGTTAATTTTTAGTCATGCGGATCCAAATTAATAGAGTTTTGTAATAACTAGTTCAAGACAGTTAAAAAAAACAGTGACCTGAGTGACAGTAAGTGTTGTACAATTGTCTAATCAATTACTCTTTCAAATTACAATCGTTTCTAGATTTTTGACGTGTTTATTAAGACAGTAAGAAAAAAGTGAATCACACCGCAATTAGTACTTCAATAAGAGAAATTTTATAGTATTTGAGGAGTTATCACATTTTTAGTGTTAATTTTGGTACCTTCTGGTACCACATGTGTCAGGAGGTATCAAATTAATACTGAAAATATGGTATCTCCTGGTACTTCTTTAACAACCTAAAATAACCCCTTTAATAAAGTAGTAATGTGTGAAATAGTAAGATTTATGAGGGAAATGAAATGGTTTTTGGGGAGTGATTGAGTACTTAGATTTCTAATGATATTTAACATCTAATGCCCAATTGTCTAATTAATTACTTAATTTTCTAATCATATTTAACATGCACTGCCCGATCCCAGGAGGATACCGGCCATGTCTATATAAAGCTACACCCCCTGTGGCGTCGAGGTGGAAGAGAGAGAGAGGAAGATCCAGAAATCACAATTAAGCTGCAAGCTAGCTATCTTACTAGAGAGAGAGAGAGACAGCCGGAGAGGAGAGAGACGGTCCACGAGACCATGGCGGCGGCGGCGGCGGCGGCCGTGGAGATGAGCTTGTCGGCGCTGGCGCTTCTCCTGGCTGCGGCGGCGGTGGCGGCGGCGATCATGGCCGGACTCCGCATTACGGCGGCGTGGCTGACGCGGCCGCGCCGCGTCGGAGAGATCTTCCGGCAGCAGGGCATCGACGGCCCGCCACCGTCGTCGTTCCTGCTCGGGAATCTCCCGGAGATGAAGGCGAGGGTGGCCGCCGCGGCGGCGGCCGCGGCGGCAGCGACGGACGGGGAGGATAATCCGGCTGCCGCCGTCTCCGTCGCCGGCGCCGGCGGCCAGGACTTCCTCAAGGACGGCTTCGACGACTACTGCACGAGGATCTTCCCTTACTTTCACAAGTGGAGGAGAGCCTACGGTACGTACGTGTACAGACGCACTTCATCCGCTCCAATCCACATAAATTACATGCATAATTGCTTGTCAATTACTAATTTACTATGTGATTAATTCATGCAAACCACATTTAATTACCTTCTTTGTCGACGGATTAATCGTCGATAAATTAATACCTTTGGTACAGTAGCATCAAAACACCCCTCTCCGATCCAAGAAATTTGCACCAGTTAGCTACTTGCCCAAGCAAAAGTTGACGAGAGATCTATGAACTAAGAATATCTCTATTGTAATTGCTATCCAATTTGTCATCCTTAAAAATAGCAAGAATTGTCAAAAAGTTGTCTTCATTGTACTTGCTATTTTAGAAAACTTGTTATTTCTCTCATCAAACTTGTTACATGTAGCAAGTTTGGTGAGAGAAATAACAAGTTTTCTAAAATAGAAGTACAATGGAGTGAGTAGCAATATAGCAAGCCAATTAAAATAGGAAGACTTGCTATTGCTATGAATAGCAAGTCAAAAATAACAATTACAACGGAGATGCTCTAATTAAATTAAAAGATGCAAAAATGACCAGAGCTGATCTCTCAGGGGTCCTAGAAAAAAAAGATGCCGTCACATATCTTTGCAAGAAAAGTTATTTCGAGGCAAAACTTTTTTATTTATATTCGAAATGATCCACAGTTGGAATTAAAAAACAATAATGATGGTCCATTTAGATTCACTCGTAAATATAAATACTTTAGTTTCATTCAAAAAAAACATTTATAAGCCTTGAATCAAAATCACTTGCGAAGTTGTTTAGCTTGAATGGTTTCAGTTCCAGATTTTCTGAAATAAACTAGAAATCAGGAAACGATGTTTCTACGCTGAATCGCTTTGCTACCGGTGTGTTGGCACCGATTCTCGTTAGAAAACGGCTGTCAAACATATATATAGCCTTAATTTTAAATAATACTGTAAATTTGACTTCTAAAATTTTAAAATTTAGATAGGAGAAAGGTAGTGCTCCCAGCACCTAGTTAATCAAAAGAACATTGGGCGGGAATAATTAATACACTCGCTAACAGTAGAGAGGTTGGGTTGTCAATCAAGTCAGTATCAGCAAGAGGTGAGGGGGCAAACCGGCAATTAAGAAAAGAGAATAAACAAATTAATGTGGTCGAGAGCTATTCACTGCAGTCAACTGTGTCCTGGATCATCAAAGGGCAGCCTAAGCTTGGATTATTAATGATTAACAACTGTACTCCCATAATCCCACACAAATTAACTGAAAATTTCAATTCTCGATATTAAATTCATTCCTTTTCAGCCCTTAAATAATTACGAGTATTATAAATCTGAACAACATCATCCAGCTTTTATGTTGATGTACAGCTTACTACCTATCTAAGACTAGCTACTACTCTATGACACTGCTACGTACTAGTAGACTCGTACACCAGTACGGTGCTCTTACTTTCCGATGAATAATTAATCCACTCGATTTGGATATGTTTCCTTATGCTGATTTCAAACGTAATTTATTCCACGAAATAGATCGAATAACATTTAATTTCAATAATAAATATAGAATAAATGATTAAAAATGTGCACATATGTTCTAAAAGGGATCAAAATATTTTCAAATCTAACTGTATATCTCTACTATATTAAAGCGCCGATTCAATCGTCCGTCCGTTCCCGTCACCACTCACCCACGCATGCATACATCCCATAAAAAACCGGCCAAAACATGTGCCCTGTAAAAATCGCCCGAACCGGCCGACCCCGCACGCGTGACAGCCCGCGCGCACGCCGTCCGCCCTCCGCGCTGCATGCAACTACCTGCACGAAAGAAGGAAAACAAAAAAGAAAAAAAGAATCAGCAACTATCTGCACGAAAGAAGGAAAACAAAAAAGAAAAAAAAGAAAAAAGAAGAAAAATAAAAGAAAAGAAATATATGCTTTTGCATTTTAGTTTTAAATTTCTTTATTTTACATTTAAATTTCTATATATTTTTGCATTTTAGTTTTAAATTTCTTTATTTTTTACATTTTTACATGGATATACGAATTTTGTGTACAATTTATTTCTTTTGCAAAGTACAGACATCTGACTAGTATATATATATAGCAAGTATATATATATATAGCAGGAATAAGACTAAATTTATATAGCAAGTAATTAAGACCATGCATACGTATATATATTAGCAATTTTCTTCAAGCTAGGTTATATCAAGCTAGCATAACATGCATACCGCGCACATATCCTAAGCTAGCTATATATTTGCACACTCCAAAGTCCAAATAAATATTAATTTTGATCGATCCGACCCACAGAATACAACGCCCGCATGGCTTGTGGCTGTCATGTGTGCTAATAAGCACTGGTATATATTTAATTAGGCTCAGTTGGCACATATTTGACCTGACTAATTAAGCTAAGACAGTGAGCCGGCCCGTCAGCTAATTAAGCTTAACGTAACGGCCATGCATGTTAGCTGTCCAAGCACGCCGACCAAAGCTCAAACCCTCGTGATCGATCACTTCGTCTACTTCATTCAAGGTTCAAGCCGATCCTTAATTCCTTATCCTCTTCTCCAAGCGATATTATTTTGCGTCGATCGAGGTATAACTCTGTGATACTTTATTTGATAAATTAGTGATAAAAAGTAGGAAAAGATTTCAGTTTCTTTTATATTAATAAGAGAGAATAGAATTGTAACATAATATTAAGTATAGTGGCGTAGACAGTACAGAAAAATATCGTTGAGTGGTTATATTTGAGACGTCATAAATTCAATATATATAATTTTATAAGAGCATATAAATATGGTAATAATATATCATAATATTGTAAAATGACATAAATCAACAATTAAATGATAAATTTGCAAAAAAAAATAAAAAAATCAAATTTGGATCTATTTAACATATCGAGGTCCTAGGCCTACCTGAACTACCCCTGGCTATGCCATTGATATTAAGAAGTATTTAAGAATATAACTTTTTTATTTAGTAAAAAGCTATACAATTATTGTTTTAGATAAAAATGAAGTGCTTAAAAATATTTTTTAGGACAGATGGATTACTTAACTTGTTGATATATATATCTAGCTAGCTAGCTATCTGTAAGGTGCAGTGTAAATAGGCAGAGTTCAAATCGGAGGCCATAAATATATACACGTGTGTGCAGTGAGATATGGCCCTAATTAAACTCAAAAGTGTAGATCAACTGACATGACAAATCTTAATCAACATGGTTTAGTTTAATTAATCTCCTCACTTTTTTGCCAAAGCTTGAAAAATAATTTAAGATCGAGTGTACGTATGATATATTTTTCGCTCGCTCTTTTTAATTTAAGATCGAATTGAAAAATAATTTAAGAATTTAATTGAGAATTATTGAAAAACAAGAATATGAAATTCGATCGATGTGATCACCAACAGCGACTTTAATTAATTGATGGAGCTCCAGCAGGCCCCAGGGCGTACGTACGTGCACGTCGCCCCACACTGCTCTAAACCAAACTTATACTCAATAATTCAACATGCAAGCTGCATGCATCTCTCCTACTACGTACATACTATACAGTGCCATTGACTACTTATATTAATCCTAAGTCCTAACCCTAGCTAGGTCGATTGGCTAGCTAGCTCCGAGGACGGAGCTAGAGTAAAATTGAGGAGGGTGCACCGCTTTAAGCGGTACACTATATTAAATCTGAAAAAGTGCATAAAAAGTGAAAAAATACAAATAATAACTTAAAAAAATGCACGGGGTTCCTAGGAACCCCAAAGCAGTGTTTTGGCTCCGCCCCTGCTAGCTCCTCAGCTCGATCATATGCATGGACAGCAACATGTGTCGATCGATAGAAGCTAGAGTATATATCGATCTGTTCATGCAATGCATGACACTGTACAATGCATGTGTACTACGTACAAGCTAGCTAGCTACTAGCTCCACCAACCATGAACCATTTCCTCTTGCACCTTTAAGGACGTGGGGGCTGCAATTCCCTTCATCTCTCCTACAAGGATTTCACATGCATGCGCACATGAATAGATATATCCTACGTGTTATCTTGTTGGCTTAAATACTCTACCTAGTGAGCTTGTCTACTATAACTAACCCAGTGACATCAATTAATTCCCCCCACTGAAGTTGATAAATTTATAATAACACAGTTCGTTGTTCCAACATTTAAGATCATGCTGCGCACTATAAAGGGAGTGGTCCATATAGTCGGATGGGTGACTGTAGGGAGCAGTCACTTCTCTCAGCCGTTTGATGAAAATCGGACGGTGCAGAATTCTCCTTGTCGTCCCGAAGCCCCACTTCAAAGTGGGATCCACCACCCTGAAGTCCTTTTTCGGTATCGTTCGATTTAGATCGAACAACTTCGGGAGGACGACTGCCCTTTGCAATCGAACCCACCGACTACAGAGCATACCGTTTGGTATATTTTCATTAGGAGTACGTTCACACGGAGATGTATAGACGATGCATGGCTGCTACAGTGACTCAAAGTGAACCGCGTTGATAATAAACCCATCCCATCTTAATCGCGTAATCAAATTAAAGGAGAAGATACACGATCTATATATATTAGCTACTCTTATCTAGCTAACTACATGCCTGCTCGATCTCGAAGGTGATAGCCTCTCACACACATGATGACACATGGTAGCTAGCTTGATGGTTATCACGGTGGTTGCCTATCCTAGTTGGCAAAAAGTGCAATGTCCAGCTGTGTGCTACTACAGTGATAATTGATACTCCATCCATCCATTCTATATTATAAAATATGTTTTTTTAAAAAAGGTATTTTCTCTAATTTTAAACAATTGTATAAAAATTACCTGTTAAATCAATCATAAATATCTTAATAATATATTTACTTGATATTTCGATGTTAATGTATATATTTTTAAACTTGATTGAAGTTGAAATGCTTGACTTAAAAAATAAATTAAACAACTTATAATGTGAAACGAAAAAACAACAAACTATATCTTGTTCAAAAGTGATAACTAACATTACACTGATATTTTTTTCCTAAAGTTCCAATTGGTTCGAGGAATGGAATGGACAAGTTAACACTCAAATTCATGCAACTTGTACTTGTTTGCGTATTAGATCGAGCACGTAAAGAAAACGGGTTGGTCACCACGGCCTTTCAATTCCCTCGAAGGCATCGTATACATATATAGTGGACTGACCAACTCATTATTCCTGAATGTTCAATTGGTTTATTTGATTCCTCGAGATTATGCTATATATGCAGCCGGAGGTAGAGAAAAATTGAAGAGGATGCACTACTTTAAGCGGTACATCATATTTAATTTAAGGGGTGCACAAAAAGTAAAAAATCGTCAATATACACTAAAATTTTTTTGGACGGGGAACCCCCTTAGCTCCATTGAGCTCCGCCCCTGTATATATGTACCTTATTTCAAATCTTAGAATTTAGAAATTAAAAAATTTTCTGGCTTGTCAGTATTAATGGAATACATGTTCTGAATATGATGAATATCCATCCATATATATATATATATATATATATATATATATATGATTTAAAAAGTACAATTATGCATAAGTACACAATCGACCTTCATTCTAAAATATAAAGCAAATATTTTTAGAAAGTTAATGTTTGTTGTAACTAACGTTTAATTAATAATTAAGCTAAATATGTTATATTTAGTGTTTTGCGTGCATATCGTATAGTGTTTTTTGTATATTGGTATCTTAATAAATTTCTCTGATATATATAGTGAAAATAATTAATATTTAACATTATATTCAACGTTACAAATCATGTAAAAACTTATATTTCTTATATTTTAGAACGTACGTAACACAAGAAATAATATACATTTCAATATCTTTAAAAAACTACTTTCCGTTTTGAGCTAGCTAGCTAATTAAACCAAACCAAACCATACCATCTTTTCAATTTATTACAGAGAATCTGATTTATGCATGCAAGCTAGCTAGCTAGGTAGGGAAGAACATCACACTAATTATTGCTTCTAAAATTATTCAAAGCAAATCATAAAAACCTTTATGCCACAGGCGGGCCCACATATATATAGACCTTTGTACCATAAGTCAATGATCACGAATTCACGATACATACGTACACGTACGTGTGGTCCCGCGGCGGCGACATGTCATCGACAACGTACGCGGCACACAGGCTCGCACGTACGCGTACGTCTTGGTAGATGGCGACTCGTCAGAATTTGATACGTGGAAATGGTGTATATATATATATATATAAATGTTAACATGCATCACATGGGTAGAATAACTATTTTATTGAGAAATTTACTACTGAGAAAAAAGTAGTACTCAATTATTATTCTACTGACAAATTCTAATACTGAAAGTAGTACTCCCGTGGTCAGTATAAAATAGCTCTTATATATATAAATGTTATCCAACACCACGTATGTAGAATAGTTATTCTACTGAAAAATCTACTACTGAGTAATAAGTAGTACTCAATTACTATTCTACTGAAAAAATCTACTACTATACTCCCGTGGGCGTAGAATATCTATTCTACATATGTGGTGTAGAATAGCTATTCTACATATGTGGTGTAGAATAGCGCTCCCGTATATATATATATATATATATATAGCAGATTTGATATAAGAATATTTCCGTATATTTATATTTTTAACATTTCGATTGATTGATATATAAATAAAAATATAAAAAAACATATTAATTATATTGGAGACTGTGTTAATGTCTAAAATATTATCTCTTTTAACGGAGGTAATTAAGTAGCAAGAGATGATCTGTTATGAGAATATTTTTCGTATATTTATATATTTAACATTTTGATTGATTGATATATAAAATAAAAATATCACAAAAACACATATTAATTATTGGAGACGGTGTTAATGTCTAAAATATTATATCTTTTAATGGAAGTAATTAAGTAGCAAGAGTGATGTATGCGCTTTGGTTAATCCCAATTCCCATGACATTGCGTTAAAAAGCCATGAATTTAGCGCACATGTAGCTTACCTTTCGTTAATGGCTCTTTGAATTCGAGTATTTTTAGGGAAATTCAAAAAAATGTATTGATTCTTACAAAATTCCTAGCTGCAAGTATATATATATATACAATGAAAAAATATTACATTAAAAACATAATTCAAATGATACAAATAACTTAAAACATGATAAAATAACATTCATCGTAATTTAGTTTCAAAAATAATATACAAATTTTAAAAATAATATAAATTTTACTAAAAATAAAAGTTCATATGTTAATTAAAAATTACTGTGAAAGATTTATCAATCACTAGCTTCTTTAAAAGTTGTGTGGTGTGTTCATACTAACTTGAGTTTACAACCATATATACTCCTTATTTCCAAATTTAATGGATGATCGGGTATTCTCATGACTAACAAATATGTTTCTTATTTTTCGTTCGTGAACGTCCCTTGCATGCAACTGTGAAAGTGTTATATTTTCTTTTCAAATCTATTTTTTAAGATGGGCTTTTTATCTAGCCTGTTGTGATGGGCACAATTTGTCAGCCCAACAACTGCAGCACGCCGTGCGCTCCCGCCTCCCGGAGATGGAGACCCAAAAATTGTTTCGAATTGTCATGTGTGTCTGACTCGTGTGGGGGCGGTGCTGCATGCAGGTGAGACGTACCTGTACTGGCTGCGGCGGCGGCCGGCGCTGTACGTGACGGACCCCGAGCTGATACGGGAGATCGGGCGGTGCGTGTCGCTGGACATGGGCAAGCCCAAGTACCTGCAGAAGAGCCAGGAGCCGCTCTTCGGCGGCGGCGTCCTCAAGGCCAACGGCGCCTGCTGGGCGCGCCAGCGGAAGGTCATCGCGCCGGAGTTCTACATGGCTCGGGTCAGGGGTATGGTCCAACTCATGGTAGACGCCGCGCAGCCGCTGATCAGCTCGTGGGAGGCCAGGATCGGCGCCACGGCGGTGGCGGCGGTCGACGTGGACAGTGACCTCCGGAGCTTCTCCTTCGATGTCATCTCCAGGGCCTGCTTCGGGAGCGATTACTCGAGGGGCCGGGAGATCTTCCTCCGACTCAGGGAGCTCTCCGGCCTCATGTCCGAGACCAGCGTCATATTTTCCATCCCCTCCTTGAGGTACCTGCCGACGCCGAAGAACCGGAGGATCTGGAGGCTCACGCGGGAGATCCGGTCGCTGATCCTGGAGCTGGTAAGGGAAAGGAGGGATGCGGCGACAGGGGAGCACTGCGGGAAGGCGCCGCCGCCGGAGCGCGACTTCCTCGGCTCCATCATCGAGAACAGCAGCGTCCAGCCGCGGCCGGACGACTTCGTGGTGGACAACTGCAAGAACATCTACTTCGCCGGGCACGAGACGAGCGCGGTCACGGCCACCTGGTGCCTCATGCTGCTCGCCGCGCACCCGGAGTGGCAGGACCGCGCGCGCGCCGAGGTGCTCGAGGTCTGCGGCGACCGCGCACGCGCCGCCACGCCAGACTTCGACATGGTGTCCCGGATGAGGACGGTGGGCATGGTGGTGCAGGAGACGCTCCGGCTGTTCCCGCCGTCGTCGTTCGTGGTGCGGGAGACATTCTGGGATATGCAGCTGGGGAGGCTTCTCGCGCCCAAGGGCACCTACCTCTTCGTGCCGGTCTCCACCATGCACCACGACACCGTCTCCTGGGGCCCGACGGCGCGGCGGTTCGACCCGGGGCGCTTCCGCGACGGCGTGGCCGCGGCCTGCAAACACCCTCAGGCGTCGTTCATGCCGTTCGGCCTCGGCGCGCGAACCTGCCTCGGCCAGAACCTCGCCCTCGTCGAGGTCAAGACGCTCGTCGCCATCGTCCTCGCTCGGTTCGCGTTCGCGCTCTCGCCGGACTACAAGCACTCCCCGGCGTTCCGGCTCATCATAGAGCCGGAGTTCGGCCTGCGCCTCCTCATCCGCCGCGCCGATCAGACGCCGCACGTTGACAGACGTAAACTTGGGAAGTAGCTAGTTTGCTTGTGTAAACAGACTAGTAATACATGAATTGAAAGTTTGAAACACACACAGAAACACAGAGTGACAGTGAGGATTACCAGCACATCCATCATAAGATGATACATAGTACAAATGAGAAGCATTTGTCAGAACTAAGGATCTGTTTGGTTGGGTGATTTTCATTGAATAGAAGATGATTGTCTAGGTTTTGGAAGTGTTTGGTTGAGTGGCATCGATGATCTGCGGAGGAAATACTTTCAAAATATACTGGATGAGTCCATCCCATAAATTTTGATGGATGAGAGTGATTGGTGTCCGAGGCCTCTCGTCGGCTACCAGAGACCCATCATCGTAGTTGACCCGATCGAAGCCCTCACAAGTCACATCTCTCGCCTTCTCTCTTTCTCGTTGGTGGCAGCGGCGATGACTCCAACAAAGACACAATCTCCGCAACTGATGTCTTGCTTGCCCGCACGGGACCTTAGTCCATGAAGGCATCAAGGGGCTCCTGGTGGAGTTCAATATGCTATCACAGGGATAGGCTATACCCATGGCCACCTCTCGCGGAGGCAGTGTTGCTGGATCCGCATGCATAGGGGGTTTGGGAGGAAGCCATGTGCAAAGATGGAGAAAGAGTCGATGGTGGTCGAGGAGGACATTGGGGGCACCAAGTCAAAACCTTGGATGATGTTATTTCAGGTGAATTGAAGTGAAATGTGCAGGTTAAATCGAAATTCAAATGTACACAAAATCTTGGATGATGTCATTTTGGATGTATTTGAAGTGAATTATGTGAGCTATATCGAAAGTTTTGAGAATATGTGAGCAATATTTTATAGTGAGAGAGACTATTGTTTATTACTCAAGATATGTTTTGCTTTTTACTCATCGTAAATATCCTTGCTGAGAGCCCTCATTTGCTTCAACGAAGCACGTTAAAACATAGTTCTTAATATTTTGTTAGTTTGTTAGCTTCGTCCGTGAAAATAATTTATTTGCTGATTAATTACTCGTGGTATCTCAATTGTAAGGGTAATCTCACCTTCTTTCACCATAAGAGGTGATTGTAGTCACTTATCCAAGTTCATCCACCAACTAAACTAAATATTGGATGAACATATCTATTTAACCAAACAAAAAATATAGACGACCACATCGATCTTATCAAACAAAAAACTGGGCGACTAAATCATCCAAAACTAGATGATTATCTTCCATCCAATTTTAATTACTCTCCAACCAAATAAACCCTAAGTCAATTAACAAATAGTAAGGTGCGTGTTTAGTTTACAATGTACTCTTGGTTATTTGGAAAATTGTTTTCCTGCTACAAAATTGAGTGTTGGGTTTTATTTTCGCTATAGATCAACAACTCTATTCTCGTAATGAAAAAATTGCTATTTTGACACTCTAAAAATGTGCACTTTGTTTATAATGATATTTCTAAGGTTGACATGTAGTATCATCTGAGTCAATGAAAATAGGTCTGGATGTCAAAAATATGAAGCCACTTCTTTGAAGTGTCAAAATAGCAAATCTCTCCTCTATAATATTATCATGATCTTCATTGTTATACTTGCTAATTTGCGATAAGTCATGTTCTCTCTCACCGCCGACTCACTTGCTGCCTCCTCTGGTCACCATCTAGTGCGAGCTCATGCCCTCACCGGCTCCAATGGCAATGTATCTGGTGCACAAGGCTCATGCTATGCACAAATGCACAACCTTCATCCTGACCGTCCATCCTAGCACCAACGGTTGATGCCATTTTTGCAAATATCCCCCCGTGGTGCTTCAATAGCCAGTTTGCAACCCCCAACGCAGGTTCTTGGCAGGTTCATTCCCTGAAAACTAAAACGACGCCTTGTTTTCTGCTTGGTCGCTGGCCGCTGTCGGGAACACCTGTCGTCACCGCCGCCAAGAAGTCTGCCGCCGCCGCTGACGGGTAGGTGGCTAGGAGCGCCGACCGCCACCGCCGAGAAGCCTGTCGCCGCCTCCGCTCTGCCCTAGAGAAACTACAGCCAGGGGCAGTGCCGCCTCCATCGTAGCAGTTCAAGTTCGTCATGGTGCCCCAAACCGATTTCTACAGATTTTTCAAAGATTCTAAACAATCCATGCAACAACCAGTGAAGTAGCAGATCTTGAAAATGGGTTGTTTAGTGCATTTCTGGCACTAAATCTTGAAGCACATATGCATGTTGTGTGGACCATTGATTTTGTTGGATTCAACTGGAATATGAACTATGTTCCACCAAAATAATGAAGTATTGTTGCTTCTGTAGGAAATAGAAAAGTTATCTTCGGGATAGTACATTTTGTAGGAAATGAGGTTTGTTTGCTATAATCTGGGGCAACTTTGTATACAGATGCTAACTTTTTGTTGCTTTGTTAGCTAAGAAATGTTATTGCAATTTTCTCCATTTTCGAAATACATTGTACTTAAACTATGGAGTAACTATATGTTACTGTATTATAATGTTGGATTAGAGTGTCACCCATTTATTTGAATCTTTTTGAACTGCTGAATTCAAACTTTGAATCCACCTCACTGGTGTTGGTCCGAGCCCAAACCATCCGGACAATTGCACACTGCACATACCAGTCAACGTATTCAGTAAAATAAACCAACTAGTAGAGACAAAATTCAGTGCTAATATTCAACAAAATGACCCAACTTTTAGAGACAATATCCAGGGCTAAGACCCCAGAGACGATTTCGACGACGGTCGGCGCTCCTGGAAACGTGCCCAGCGGTGGTGGTCGGCACTCCTAGAAACGTGCCCGACGGCGGCGGTCGGCGCTCCTGGAAACGTGCTCGTCGGCGACGGCGGTCGGCACTCCCGGCAACGTAACCATCGGCGGGCTTCCCAGCGGCGGCGGCGGCAGGCGTTCCCGACGGCGGCCAGCGACCAAGCAGAAAACAAGGCGTCGTTTTAGTTTCCAGGGAATGAACCTGCTAAGAACCTGCGTTGGGGGTTGCAAACTGGCTATTGAAGCACCACGGGGGATATTTGCAAAAATGGCATCAACCGTTGGTGCTAGGATGGACGGTCAGGATGAAGATTGTGCATTTGTGCATAGCATGAGCCTTGTGCACCAGATACGTTGCCGGCTCCAATTGCCGAAGCGCACGAGGTTGTTGTCGGTCTGTGTGCCACCGCCTCCAATCGCCGAAGCCCATGAACACGTTGTCGACTAGGGTGCCGCCGTCTCCAGTCACCGGCTCGCACCAGTTCGTCATCAGTCCACCACACCTCGTCCCCTCTAGTTGTCGAGCCTCACATTGGTAGCTCTACTCGTCGGTACATAGATCGGTCCTCGAGCTGCTGCTGCCTCAGCGTCCACTCTCCTCTACTTTTGACTGCCTACACGCACGTACATCCCCGTCTCCTTCTGCCGGCCCACACTCCATCGCCATGCTTATTCAAGAAGAGAGGAAGAAGATGTGAGGAGAAAGAAGAAGAGTAAAATAAGTATTTAGTAGGTTTAAAAGTCAAATGTGACAAACTAGTAAGGATGCCAATAAAAATTACGATAATTTTATAAATCCAATGAAGAACAATGGGACAAAAGGTGCGTGATACTCAATTTTATTGTGTCCAGAACGATTTTCCCTAGTTCATTATTTTGTTGAATTCAGTCAGAGTGATTTTACAGTACCACCACCACTACAAATTGTGTGATAGCTTTGGTGCATCATCCTCAAATACCATAATTTTTTTCATTTGAACAATCTTGGTTGTGATTTGCGCGGTCCGTACAACCGTATTGTGCCATCACATCCCACCAGCACTAGAAATTAAGCTAAATACTAAAGTAATTTCTCCGCCTCCGTAAAATTGCAATCTACAATTATATTTATTTAGATTCGTTATATTATAAAATATTAAATTTAGTCTTAGAATACAATATTATATACCTTGAGAGTTTTTTATATTATTTTAGAGTTGTTCGATTATACTAGAAATATAATCAACTACTCTATGTCCTCTGTATACCTCATGTCTCACTCCGTTTTGAGCTAAGCTGGTGAGGAGAAGTACTAACTTAACACATGGCGCCTCTGTTCCTCTCTGTTCCTTATGGAAAGGGACGGTTTCTTGGAGAGCTCGGCGCTGAACGCATGAGCACCACCGTGACGAAGATTGTTGTGTCTTTTCTCTTGTGCTATAGGCCTGTGGTTGAGTGAGTGGTCAGATGATTTGGACGCCGATGGCTGGTGTCCCCTGAATTTCTACTTTCTGGCACTAATAAAACCTCGATGGTTGGTCAGTTGAAATCACCAGAGTGGAGTAGAAATCACAAGTTCGCAACGCTGTCTTGTAGTAGAACTACTTACTGCATACGACGCCAAACGCAAGTGAGCCAACGTGAAAAGCAGCACACACAGCGGCACGTACGCGGCGCAAGAAGGCAGGTCATGTCGGAATCCGGCGACACAGTGGCGGCGGCGGCCCGGAAGCACGGGTACAGACGGCGCCGCTGCGTCCTCATTTGCGTCAGCTTCGCCGTACTCGTGCTACTGCTCGTCGCCGCCGCGGCCGCCATCGTCGCACTCGCTGTCCTCCGGCCCCGGGACGCCACCACGGAGCTCCTGTCCGTCAACGCCACGGGCGCCGCCCCGAGCGTCGTCGCGCTGCCCACGGTCAACGTCCAGCTCAACATCACCTTTCTCCTCATCGTCCGCGTTAGCAATCCGAACCCGGCGGCGTTCCGCCACGGCGCCGCCTCCATGGTGCTCCTCTACCGCGGCGCGGAGGTCGGCAGCGCAGCCGTCCCGGCCGGGACAGTGCCGAGCCACGGCGCGGAGACCCTGAGGCTGAACATGACGGTGCAGGCGGACCGAGTGGTGGCGGCGGCTGGGATCGGCGGCCTGCTCGGGGACGTGCTCGCCGGCGAGATGGAATTCGAGGCGAGGACGGAAGTATGGGGGCGGGTCAAGATCCTCGGGCTCGTCAGGCGGAGCGCCGAGGCGAGGTCGGTGTGCCGCGTCGTGATCGGCGTCGCCGACGTAAAGGTCCGGCGCCAGGAGTGCCACAGCGCGGCCAGGTTGTGACTGGTTCCGGCGTGCACGTGTTTTTTTTTACTAATTCGCGTTACGTATGCGCACTGTGCGTCTTCGTATCTTTTCTGTACGTGTACCTGTGCAAGTGAAATTTCGGTTTTATACGTACTCTGGTATATTTATCGCCTTTCTAAACAATTAAAACTCAGATAATAATCGGCTCAACACGTAATTTGAACTTCTAAAAGTTTCAATTTCTTAAAAAAACTTTGTATATAAAAGTAATAAATAGTGTAAATTATTGAATTGTGGGAGAGGGGACGAGATTTGAATATTGAGTTGTGATACGTATTGCATTACGCTTTGAGGCTACACATGAGTACATGTTTGGAGATAATCGATATGATCTATAAATAAAAGACTAATATCATCGCTACAAATATATACACTAATCCGGAGCATACATGCATACCATATTCTGTAATATTGCTCGCAGTTCAAACAATATAAGCAAAATGATTGCTTGATCTATACTCTGTAGAATATACTGATACGAATACTCAATGATTATAGCCTTTTATGCTTTTATGTTGTAATGAGGTAGCAAAAAACTATGCACTTGAAGAAACTGTGATCGAACTAACTATTGTGTAAGGTAACTATAATTGATGTAGCCGAAGTTGACGAGAAAGTTGTTTAAAGCCACATGCGCATAAATAGGTGTCATTCACACGTGTGATATTGCCGGTGAATCAAGACGTGCAATGTGCACTAAAGACGAAGATAGTGACATAATTGTGATGGTCACTGAGAAAGAAGAGGCAAAAGAGAGTTGGTGTTACCGAAGTCATTGAGGACGAGACATCACATTGGGTTTGCAATACAATGGTGTCGTCAATACCGTATAAGCGAGGAAAGGGACAATCACAAACCTTGTGCTATTATCAAAAGGGGCTAGCAGATAAGGCATTCAAGACAATCACAACACAAAGCGGCGTAGATATAGAAGTGCCAATGCAGCTCGCTATTGTTGAAGAAGATAAAAGTAGTCAAAAAAGATACGATGACGCTAATAACACGGTGAAGTGGACGGAGAAGAAATAATAAAACTAAGGTACATGTAGCTAAACCAATGGTCTGGAGCGGTGGCAGTGGTAGCGAGAGGAAGACGCAATGGTGGTGCTCAAAATAAGCGAAGAAGAACTTAAGTGGCTGATGATAACTGAAGCAGTGGTGGAGACGATGAGAGCGACAATGGTAGATCAAGAAGAAGATACAATGATAGCTCATGTCGACGCAACAACCGAAGATCTACAAGCAACAATACTATGTCCTAAGGAAACAATACAATGATATTTAAAGAAAATACATTACGAAGAGGTTGAACTCTCGATCGGATGATCAAGCCAATGACATATGAGACCACCTGAGCGAAAGTAACATGCATGAAATCAACGGCGGCGATGGGTGACTCAGACCGACTAGAAGGCAGAGGCAGAATGGTAAAAGAAGTGTCACTCTTGGAAGGATTAAGATCCATTACCAAGGCGAGCAGTAACAGAAGGGTAAGAACTGCACTGGAACAGCATGTAATTCGAGTGGACGAAATTGGTCGACGTTCGTTTAAGACAGGTAGTTTCGGACCATAGAAGCTGGTCATTTGAGAGGCTTGGTCTCTCACTTGATCCTTGGGGGGTTGCTCACCTGCAATATGCAGATGATACAGTTCTTTTGATGGAGTATTCTGATTATAATTTCATGACAGTTAAATTCCTATTATATTGCTTTGAAGAACTGTCGGGTTTAAAAGTTAATTACCAGAAGAGTGAGGTGTTTGCCATGGGGGTTTCTTTGGACGAAGCTCAACGAGCTGTAGATGTGTTTAACTGCAAATTAGGGGCTTTCCCCATGATGTATTTGGGTTTGCCCATCAATCCCTGTAAACTCAAAAAATCTGACTTTGGGGGCGTGATTAGTAAAGTAGAGAAAAGACTGTCTACTTGGAAATGTGGTCGGTCATCTGTCTTCTGGTGGAAGAATGACCTTGATCAACTCGTGTCTTAGTAGTATTCCGCTGTATACGATGGGTCTGTTTATTCTCCCGGAAGGGGTTCATCAGCATTTTGACAAGATAAGAAGTAGATTTTTTGGGGTGGCTTGGGAGACAAGAAAAAGTTTCACATGATTAATTGGAAAACTCTTTGTATGCCAAAAAACTTTGGGGGATTGGGTTTTTTGGACACTAGAACTATGAATGTGGTCCTTCTTTGTAAGTGGGTGTTTCACGTTGTTACTAATCGTTCCGGGGCGTGTTATGACATTTTGAGAAGTATGAGATTGTTGGTAGTCTGTTTCGCCACAGGCATAACACGGGTTCCCAATTTTGGAGAAGTTTTCTGAAGGTCGGGCAGTGCGTCTAGAGACATTGCTCCTTCAAAGTAGGTAATGGTAGGAATGTGCTGTTTTGGGCGGACTGCTGGTTGGATGATATCCCTCTTAAGGTCCAATATTGTCAATTGTTTGTGATTTGTCAGAATCCTGATATCTTGGTGGTTGATGTTCACAATGACAGCTGGAATCCCGGCTTTAGGAGATCCCTCTTGGAGTCTGAGCTGGAAATCTGGAGAGATCTTAGAAGGGATCTTTCTCGGGTGGAGATTAATAATGACCCTGACCAAGCCAATTGGGCTCTTAGTAAATCTGGCTTCGTGACTAATGTGTTATATAATTGGATGTCTTTTAGAGGGGTGCTAGATGAGAATTTACACCTTATTTGGCGAATTTCAGCTCCTCTTAAAGCTAAAATCTTCCTTTGGCTGTTATTAAAAGGAAGGATTCAAGTGGACGCTCAATTGAGAGATAAAAATTGGTTGGGAGATCCCGCTTGCAAACTGTGTGCTAGTTTAGAAACGGTGGACCGTTTGATGTTTCAGTGCGCGTTGGCTCGTTTTGGGTGGTGTTTTCTTAGAGATGCTCTGGGTTGGGATCATAATCCTCATACTCTCATGGATGTGTTCCTCCTCTTAGATCGCTCGGTTGGGGCTAGAAACAAAAGAATTATTTTGGGGGTGTTGGCTGCTGAAATGTGGTCTATTTAGTTGCTCAAGAACGATTATGTTTTTAATAACCGGCTTTCGGGCAACACCCTTCGTCTTCCCTTTAAGCTAACTTGCTTTGTTTCTTAGTGGAAGGCTTGGCTCCAGTCCGGCTATCGAGAGATGCCACAAAAGTCAGCGAACTGCTCTCCGCAAAACTCCAGGAGCTGGTTGTTATGGGGAGCACGACAAGAGCCTCTTGATGAAGATGTAGTACTATCGAGTTTGGGTGGTTTATTCCAACTCAGTTGCGACTTCAATGGGGCTTCCTTAATCAGCTTGTTTGGGTGTTTAGTCTCAAGTTGCTAGGTACTGTCAGTTTGCCTCGGTTGGTTTTGTTGTTCTTGGTACTCTGTTAGTTGTTTGTTTCAAGTACCTGGTGGGTGGTCGGTTTTTGTGAATTACTCCGTCTGTATTTGTCTAATGTTTTAGTACTGAGGTTTGGTGTGGGTTAGTGCTTTCTACTGTAAAGCTGGTGTTCCCAGTTAAACTGGTTAACTTTGTAGCTTTCAATCAAAGCTGACGCAACTTGTTTGCGTCTGTTTCAAAAAAAAGTAGTGTCGGACCATATAGGCCACATTTTCGAAGAAGACAAGGTCAATTTCCATATCTGTAAATTCTTAACTGTTCTTTAATATATCTCGGCAATGCTCGTGCCGTTTTCAAAAAAAAAACATTTTCGGAGAAGACAAGGTTGATTTTCATTAAAAATAGTATACATTACACTTCATCTCCGACCCATAAAATTTGTCAGATTTGGCCCAATACAGATGCTTGAATTTGTCTGATGACCCAAATTCACAAGACTGTTGTAGGCAGAATTCAATAATCACCGGTCCATGTTAGTTGTAATTTTTTAAACAATATATTTTTATTCAAAATTTCATTTTTAATATGAGAATTTCAAAGATTATAAAAACAGCCTATTATGGGCAAATGGTTCACCAACAAAGACTTTTTCGATTTCTGTTAGATCCCGTTTTCTAATTTAGGGTCTATTTGGTTCAAAATTTTCAACCAGCTTCCTGGCTCGGAAGTTAGAATCTGAACCAAACAACTCTAAATGTTACCCAGCTTTTCAGAAATCTACAGATTCTTATAGTACAAACTTGAAAGCTGGTATAACCCAGATTCCACAACTTCTCAGTTCAATTTTAAATAAATATTACCTACCATGCCATTAAAATATATCCGTTCATGTAAAATTTGAAAAAATAAATTTTTTGTAAAATATATCATTTTAGTATAATTCAAAAATATATAATTTTAGTATAAAATTATAAAATTTCATGATTATAATGATCTACATACAAAATTACATATTAATAATGTAACCAAGCATCGTGAACTACCAAATATAAATCCACAATTATTCTAACCAAACAACTTCTAAGTTTTTTACAACTCACAGCTTACGACAGTCTTTCCAAAATCTATATCTCAATCAAAAATTCTTAGAGTTACACGTATTATCAAACCAAATTCTACCGCGGTTTTGCAAACCAGATCAGACACGTCTCACAATTTTTTTGCTGCCTTTGCGTCAATGAGAGAAGCAGGCGCTGCATTTCAAATTTCGAATTCTCAAACCGATCCATTCCAAAAAGGGGAAGAAGCCATGCTCCAGCTGACCGTGTGAGCTCGAAAATTTTCCCATGCAAGCCTTGGCCCTGCTTGCCTGTTCCCTACTCATTCAATGACATGTGGGCTCACCCTGCGGTGGAGCCCACACGTCAGTGTAAATTTGGAGGGGAGGACAAGGTCCCGTTGGTTCGGACACGACCCCGAAAATATTCAAACCAGCATAGCCCAACGTTTCGATCCCGCCCGCGCCGCTCGCCGTATAACTGACAGGTAGACCCCACCTGCCAGGGATCACCTAGGCGCCTCATCTTTAACACCTGTCTATTTCCAGCTTATATCTCCCTCCTCCCCCCTCTCTCTTCTCTCTCTCTTCCTCTCCCCAATCTCCGACCCCGAGACGAGCTCGGGGCGAGCTCCCCCAAACCCTAATCCTTTCGCCGGGAAGCGAGCACGGCGGTGCGGGTGATGCCTATGGCCGCTGAGGCGTGAAGCGATCTGTGTACGTGGAGGGGCGAGCGGCGACGGGGCTTGCGGCGAGGAGGAGGGAGGGGCGGCGGGATGGAGGCGCGGCGGATCTCGGCGAGCCCCCGGCCGTGCAGCGGGCGGCGTGTGGTGGCCAGGAAGAGGCCGAGGCAGGAGACCGTCGTGAACAGCGTGCGTAAACTGCAGCGGCGGGAGATCAGCTCCAGCTGCGACCGCGCCTTCTCCATGAGCGCCGCGCAGGAGCGCTTCCGCTACATACAGCTACAGGTGTGCCACGGTTCCGCTCTTACCCTGTATCTAGTTCTGTTTCGCTTTCACGTCGAGGTAGTTTGGTTCACTGTGCGTGGAAACTTAACCCTTCGGTTAGCCGATTCGTGGTGGGCGTCAGGGGGTGGGTTGCTATGATTTACCGGGCATGGGAACCTGAGATCTGTTTAGGTTTGGGTCATCTGTTGGTGGTAAATAGAGTTTTACTGGGCTCATCCGTCCGTCAATGCTGCGCTATACGAGTTTTCCCAGAGCCCAGCTGGGATGAGAAAGCAGTGTGTTTCTCTAAGCAGCTGAGAGAGCACTGCTGATTCGAGAAAGTCGCCAATTGAATGTTCAGTTCTGCAGCTGCGTGCCAAATGCCTGCGTCACACCTTGCAGCAGCCTGTTTGGCTTCTCTATGATAGAAATATGTTTGTATCTGCTTTCAGGGAGAGCAGAAGCATATTATTTATTGCAAATGTTTGGAAGATGAAGTGTGTATTTACTGTCAGTTTGTGGGGATTACTGCAATCGTTCATAGAAAATGGTTCCATCTGCTGTTGTGTGTCAATCAAGTTGTTTTGATGTTTACCCAATCCCAACTGGGGGTGCCCCCTGCCCCCATTGTCCAATTGACTTTAAACTGAGTATTTCCCTCTGGAATCTTTGTCCTGGTTGCTTTTTGTTCATGATTTCTGTCACTTCACAGCTCAGATAACTATCTTAGTGGTGTTTATCCTCCATTGAAAAAAATGTAGGGCTCTGCTTGGTTCTAACTAATTAATGATTATAATGGCCACAAGACAGATACTCAGATTATGAAAACTGTTAGACTTACACCTTTGATCCTCTCCCATTGTTTTTGTACTAATGATTTTACCTTATGATTGTTTCAGTAATTTTGCTTGTTTTTTTGTATAACTTTACTAATGCATCTTTGCTGCCATTTTCAGGAAGAGTTTGACACCCATGATCCTAAGGAGAATTGCTTGCTATTACCTTACTTGAGGAAAAGGTCAAAAATTATTGAGATAGTTGCAGCACGTGACATAGTTTTTGCTTTATCACAATCTGGAGTGTGTGCTGCTTTTAGTAGAGGTATGCTTGTGTTCTTGCAGTGCACTTCTGCTTATTGTGATCATAGTAAGATCCCCTTCTTATGTTACCAGAGACAAATAGGAGAATATGCTTTCTGAATGGAAGTCCAGATGAAGTTATCCGCAGTTTATTTTACAACAAGAATAATGAGTCACTCATTACGGTATCAGTATATGGTTCTGAAAATTTCAGTGCCTTGAGATGCAGGACAACTCGGATAGAGTAAGCTTTGTGTTCCATATGATATGAGATTCCTTTGTTGTGAATTCCATATTATGTCATCTTGCTTAAGACACTGAATTATTTCAAGGTATATACGGCGAGCAAAACCAGATTCTGGTTTCCCTCTTTTTGAGAGTGAGTCCTTGAAATGGCCTGGATTTGTTGAGTTTGATGATGTCAATGGGAAGGTTTTAACTTATTCTGCTCAAGACAGGTACTAACTTCTGTGATGACTATAAGGTACACTAATTCTGAAACTGTACTGATAACATTGTATTCTGCATTTCTGCAAACAGTACTTACAAGGTGTTCGACTTGAAAAACTACACTCTACTGTATTCTATATCAGACAAGAATGTTCAAGAAATAAAGATAAGGTAATCCCTACCCACCTTTTCTTTTCTTTTGCCTTTTGTTCCCTTTACTTGCAGATCTCTTAATCAAGTAATGTGCTAGATGCACTTTATCACTTTGATGTGCTTGATCAATAGGTTTCCATTACCATTTGAATGCATATTTTCTTTGTAACAACTAACAATAAACTCAGCAGTGCATAGAAAATTCAAATGTTTGTGACAGTAATATTATATCTGTGGTGTTCCTGTACAGCTTAATAAGTTAATAGGACTGTTTTTTCTTTAACTCTTAGCTTAATTTTTTATTTTATTTTTCATCACAATAATATACTCCTGTGTGGTTTTATGGGTCTAATTACTTGTTAATTTTTGATAGTCCTGGTATAATGCTGTTGATTTATACAAGAACAAGCAGCTCTGTTCCCCTGAAGATTCTTTCTATTGAGGATGGTACTGTTTTGAAGTCCTTCAATCACCTCCTCCATCGGAACAAGAAGGTTGATTTCATTGAACAGTTCAATGAAAAGCTCCTGGTCAAGCAGGAAGGAGAGAATCTTCAAATTCTTGATGTAAATGTTTTTCTGGTGTCAAATTTCCTGTACAATCATTCAAAACAAAAATTGTTGCTTAATGTTTAATTCTCACTGTTGTAGGTACGAAACTTCCAATTAACAGAAGTGAGCAGGACTGAATTTATGACTCCATCGGCCTTTATCTTTCTCTACGAGCTACAACTGTTCCTGACTTTCCGCAATAGATCTGTAGCAGTTTGGAATTTCCGAGGCGAACTAGTGACATCATTTGAAGACCACCTGTTGTGGCACCCTGACTGTAATACCAATAACATCTACATAACTAGTGATCAAGATCTTATTATTTCTTACTGCAAGGCTGATTCCAATGATGCATCTTCAGAAGAAAATGGTAAGATTTAATCTTATTTGATGTTTTTGGCATATATATAATATATATTACATATATTTCATCTTAACTAATCTGTGCTTTCTGTATCTTACTATTTATCTGATATTTTCCACTTGGCATTGTTGTTCATTTATATTCAATGTCTCACATTGAACTATTTTAATTAGACCTTTGCATGATGTCATGCTTTGCCATGACTGTTGGTTTGCTCAATTTGGCGAATTGTCCATTTGTGTTTTAGTTGCCACAATAGTTATTGTTTCTTGTTTTGCTATTTGTAATGGTTGTTAGTGATATTTATGATTAGATGTACATCTTTAGTTCTTTTTCTTGCCATTTTGGAAACACATTACAAGGGAATCCTTGGACCTTCTGGTCTCTAAAAATTTTAGTGTGGCAATGTGTTTCAGAAGGTTGTAGGATCTTATTAATGTTTTCTAATGTTCCACCAAATAATTAGATTGGGTACAATACAATGATATTGTTTGATTGCCATAAGAAAACTTTGGTAGCTTTAACTTCTATAAGTCTGTTCATAGTATTTTCCCTACCTCTGAAGAAGCAACATGAAAACATTCTTACCATAATCTAATTGGGACACTGTTTACTCCAATGCAGCTGGCTCCATAAACATCAGCAACATACTGACTGGGAAATGCTTGGCCAAAATTAAGGCCAGCGATTTGTGCAAGCAAAAGAAAACATGGAAGTTCCAGAGCACGCCCTTAGAGGCCCTTGAGGACATCACGGCTCTGTACTATGATGAAGAGCGTGATGAGATCTACACTGGAAACCGCCAGGGTCTTGTTCACGTGTGGTCGAATTGATCACACATACAGATTTCACCAGGTTGTTGCGCTCTGCAATTGAATTGATTAACGACTGCCTCAGGTGGTGCTTGCCCCGGAGAAGTCTGTTGAGGTGATTCATATTTATTTCTGCGAATAGTGGTCTCCAACCATTCTCAGCCCCCACATTTGTTGTAGAATTAACATTGGTCGTTAGTTTTACATAGCCTGTAGCATTGGGGGGATGTCAATGATAACTTTCCGCTTCGATTCAAGTGAGTTCTCAAAGCTCTACGGCTGCAATGTGCTTTGGAGAGGGGTTGTGAAATCTCATTCTAAAATGCTTCGCAGTGAAGATATAATTTCGTTATATTATCACACCTTCACTTGTATTGTTTTATACAATCACTACCTCCTCCGGTCACAAGTACTTCTCCCTACTATTATGAAGGGTCTCTTGACACATTGATTGAACTTTTGAAACTTTGATAGAAGTCTGTGACAAGTACTTGCGACCTTAGCATTTTTTTCATCCATGATCCATTTTAACAGGAAATTCTGCCTATGTTGAAGCCATACTGTTTTTTTGTTAAGGTGAACTAATTCAACAAAAAAGTTCGATCGTGCCCAAAGTATGCATCTGATCAGCTTGTGCCTCATTTGGAATGGAACATTTTTTAAACAACATTTCTAGAAATTGAACTGAATCCTATAAAAAATCTGTAAAATTTATGGGTCCTGGAGCTCCTAAACAGATTGCCCTCCTTCTACCTTCCACAGTGCTTCGCCTGCCACTCCGGCGGACCAATTCCTTCGCCGACGCGGGGCGGCTGTCGGTGTCAGCCGAGGAGAGCGGCGGGACCGCGGGAGAAACACAGGGACTAATCAAGAAAGTACCCGAGCTCGCCACCAATACTAGCGATCCAAAATAGGGACCGAAATGTAAACTACCTATTAGTAAATATGATATTTTTTTTTGAAGGTGAACGGGAGAACCGCTGCATTGCATTAAAGAGGAAAAAATTTTATACACCTGAATTACAATTTCTGTAGGGGAGGAGAGAAGAAAGCTAGGACATAATACATCGTCTGGTTATATGAGATGGAGGCAGAGCTCAAATTGAGGAGAGTTGAAGAAAGAGAGCAACATATGTTATAAAGAGAGCAACAAATGTTACAATACATGTCAACCTGTTGAGATGGAGGTAGTGACCAATTGTTCGACGCTGTTGGTGATGGTTTGGACGACCAAGTGAATGAGGTTGAAAGAGTCTTGGAATATATGATTATTGTGTTCTTTCCAGATGTGCCACTAGGTAAAAATGAGGAGACCATTGTGAAAGTTGCCTAAGGGCGGTGAATAGGCGATTTAAAATTTTCTTGCGGAAAAATAATGTTCTCAGAAAAAACCTGATCGGAAGTTCCGAAGTGCAATCGGAAGTTCCGATCGGTCGGATCTCCTGAAACTTCCTATGGATCAGAAGTTCCGATACACATATCGGAACTTCCGATCAGCAGACTAAAATCGATGTTGGAGGAGATAATCCCGATGGAGCTCGGAAACGCGAGGGGCGTAGAGCGAAGTTCGAGGAGGAGGCTCCACAGGATGGCGATTAGCGAAGCTGTTGGCTCCGAAGCGGTTCGGAACGGAGGGGGCAGTCCGGGACCCACCTCAGCTCAAGATCCGAGGTTCGGAGGCCCTCTGTTGAAGATCCAAGTCTAGGGAGTGCCCGAACCCAGGGAGCCGGCCGAAGGCCGGAGGCGTGCTCAGGAAGATGCGGAGGGTACAACGCCGAGGGGGAGACCAAGACCGGTCCGGTCAAGCTGGTCTGGCGACAGGATCATGATCGCTTGTACAACGTCTGACACTGTAGCCGTGCCCAGAACAGCTGATACACTGTCAGGGCTGTACCTCTTATCTGTACTATAGGGCTGTTGTATGTAGTACTATTATCAAAGGGGTTTTGGAAGTATTGGGCTCCCGTAGGGCTCCACTATTGTTGGACCGGAAACGGCGACCAGAGGGGGGGGGGGGGTGAATGGGAGCTTTTAAAATTTCGGGCTAAAAACTAGCCTTTTGTTTTAATACAGTCTACTGCGTAACACGCTTCGAACACTACCTTCGAAGTTCTGGTTCGAAGGTGTTTTGACGGCTCCGAACACAGGCTTCGCAGGAGCAAAAGTTCGAAGCCAAGAAGACTTCGCTCCTACTCACAACCCTCGAAAATCTACTCTGCTAAGTCAGTGCAGGCTCCGCACACAGGGTGCTTCGAGCAGACTTCGCACTTCACCCTTCGCAAGAGTGGACAACACTCTGAGGACTTCAACCAAAATACTTAGCAACATCAACTGGTGCTGGGCTTCGTACACGAATGTCTAAACACACACTACCAGACTTCGCTAGGGTCTTAGACACGATAAAAACACGGGCTTCGATCAGGGCTTCACTAGTAAGCAGCGAGGTTTCACCTCCTATCACACAGAGCGAACGCACACTGAAAAGCACACTTCGCACAAAACACACTTCGCCTAGACAGGCTTCGGTGCACTAAAACTAGTGAGGTATGCAAACAAGTTCAAGCAGAAAGACAACACAGAAGCAGGGCTTCGCCGCTTGAACAAGGAACACAGAAAGGATTGAACTCTGGATGAATACAGAGAAGTGGTGGCTGGTACAGGAGCTCAACAGTAAATGCTCAAAGTGTTAAATGTTACCTACCAGGCCCCCATATTTATAGCCACTATTCACCCAAAGGAATTGACTACTTTACCCCTAGGGTTTACATTGGTTTTGTATCTACAGAACTGAGGGATACAAAAGGTAGTCAATTTTATTGGAGGCTTCTCTGTCAGCCTTTGCAGAGAGGACAGCGCCAGCTTTTTATAGAGCAGACACTGTCATACTTGCAGCCTTTGACCTTTCTGAAGCCCCCCTTCGCACGCGAGGGGTGCGGTAGCTTCGGTGAGAAGCCTTGAGCCAGATGGCCTTCGCTTCACTGAAGTCAGCCTTCGATACAGTGACGGTTTTGAGCCGAAGCCGTCAAAGCCCTTGGGCCTTCGCACCAACACCTCCGGAGTGGACCACCACAGCTTCGCAGCTTCGCCCAGCTCGAACTCCGTCAGTCCGTGTACCGAAGCCATGCAGGCCGAAGTACCACAAGACAACCACACTCCGAAGCCCCACCTTCGGAGTACCACCCTTCGAAGTCCCTCCTTCATTCAAGGCCTCCGCACGAAGCATTCCATGAGCACTCCGTCTCAGTGTCTCTCCCCGAGCACACTCCTCGACGAGCCTCACCCGGACCATGCCTTCGATGCGCCTCGACTTCTGAGACCTTCGTCGGGCACCTTCGAATGTCTCCCTCCAGAGCACACTTCAAACTCCTTGCCTCCGCAGAGGACTTGATCCATCCAACTCCGAAGTTACTCCATCCGGAGTACCTTCGAAGTGCCTCACCTCTGAGGACTTTGTCTCGGAGTACCTTCACCTGGAGCCACGCTCCACATTCTCTGCCTTCACCTGGCGCACCTCGACCCGAGGACCGACCCAGACCCCTTCGCAGCCACCGTGACGGAGCTCCCTGCTCCCCTGGCATCAAGCCTCTCGCTTGACCCAGGTTCACCTGCCGCGAACCTGTCCGTCGCCTCCGAAGTTCCTGCGCACCACAGACAAGCAGACAAGTGTATCCAGTACTCCGGAGACCTCTCCGGGTTAGCAACCTTCGGCACACCCTCCGATGTACCGCCCAAAGTACCGAGACCTTCGGTACAAACCCAGTCATTGTGTACTGTCGGACCCCTCCGACAGGCACACTCCGCTGCAACAGCTGCAGCAACCAAACCACCGAACCCTTCGGTGAAACCACCTCCGAACACATTCGGAGGTCCAACCTCCGAACCCACTTCGGAGGTACCCCTTCGAACTAGAGGGTAAAAGCCTGTCAATCACTCATCATAAACACCGAAACCAACCCTTGGTTTCTCAACTATAAATACTCCCTCCTCTCCGCATTGTACAAGGGAGGACACTTGATCCAAAAATACAGCTCTAAGCTTAGCCTCCTATTCCAAAGCATCTCTAAAACCTGTTGGTCTAGACTGTTGTTCCAACAGTTGGCGCCGTTCGTAGGGATCCTAGTCCAATAAGCTAGCGCCCTCTCCATCCATCACCCAAGAAGAAGCATGTCAGACAGGAAGGGCGCGAGCACGACCCCCCTCTGAAGGTCGGCTCGCACTGTGGGGACAGGACCCACCCCTGCAGCTGGACCTGTTCCTCCCGCGGCCCCCCTGAGGTGCTAGGAGGAGGTCCTGACCAGGCCCCGGGAGGGGTGCCAGAGGTCTGGGACCCCACTGGCTCAGCAGGGCCCACGTCGGGGAATCCGACAGCTCCTCAGGAAGGGATCTTTGGGCTGCACCTCCCAGGCGGTCCCCTGGCCGTGGCTCTCCGGACTGACTATGTCCGCTCATAAGACCCGAAGACAAACTCCGGAGGTAGCGGAAGCCAAGACGATGCCTTGGCCGCTGAAAATGCGAGGCTGAAGACCGAGCTGGCACAATGACGCTAGGTAGCTTCGCTCCGTCCCTCGAGCCCTCACGAGCACTGGGGGTAGAGGTCGTCGTGTTAAGCGACGATGAAGATCAAGGGGAGGAGGAGAACGCGTCCTACGATGAGGAATCTCTGCTGCACCCCGATTTGCAGAGGGTGCAGTTCGACTCGAAGTTCTGCGTCGCTAAGCTCCCAAAGTACTCTGAAGAGCGACCCTGGAGAGTTCTCTCGCTCGTACGCCTTGGCGATAGAAGCATGCGGGGGAGACCGAGACATAATGGCGAAATGTTTTCCTTTAGCCCTAGAAGGAATCACTCTTCGGTGGTTCTGGTCGCTGAGGCCAGGGACCATCAGGTTATGGGACCAGCTGAAAAAGAAGTAAAAAGAAGTTTATCAACAACTTCCAGGGAATCTTCGTAGCCCCCATGTCTATCGGGAGTCTTTTCAAGTGAAGCAGCAGCCTGGAGAGACGTTGCGACAATATTCACAACGCTTCGCACACACCAAAGCATAGATCAAAGGGTTGTCGGCCTCCTCCGTCATCGACGCTACTCGAGAAGGTGTCACCAACCCTGGTCTCCTCGACAAGCTCCACCGGATGCCGATTTCCTCGGTGGCCCAGCTCATGACGTATTTCGAGGAGTATGTCCGGTCCGAAGAAGGCCAGCTGCATCGCCAGGCAATGATTGCCCCAGTTTGGGCTTCGAGCGTCAAGGTGTACGAAGCACCCTCCGCCCCTGCCTCGGATCTTCGCCATCGGGATTCCCGGCGAGGACAGAAGCACCTCCGCGGAGAAGTCCTCAGTATCACCCCGAAAGACCCTGCCAAGTATCAGCACACTTCCGGCGGGGGGCGATCCTTCAGTGCTAAGCCACCTGCGAAGGCACCCCCGGGAAGTGCGATTTTTCACTGCAGCATTCATGGTGAGAACCAGAGCCACAACACTGACTCTTGCCGTACCATCCTCACCCTTCGAAATGACTACCTCGAGCGAAGCTCCGGCCATGGCTCCTCCGATAGAATGCCTCTTTTGTCCCGCGCCGAGTCCGTCCAGGTGGTCGGGCGCCGTGATGAGCTAGGGCCTCTGGGGATGGCTCTGGAGGTTGGCAGGTTTCCAGCTCCCAAGCTCGAAGACGGGTCTGACCGAGGGAAGCGCGTGGTTCTGCCCATATCTGGAGGCGGGGCTCTAGGGGTTATGTCGAAGCAGAAGTGATGGGAGTATGTCCGGGAAGTCGGGCACATCGGGACTTCTAGCCTCACCATGCTTCCCGAGTGGTCTCACGTCCCCATCTCCTTCACCGTTGACGATGCTACCGGTGTCAAGTTCCTGCACGCCGATCCTCTTGTCATCTCAGTGGATATTGCCGGCGTCGAGGTGCGTCGCATCCTAATTGACGGAGGTAACTCTGTTGACATCATTTTCGTGCAGGCCTTCGACCAGCTGTGTCTCTCCCAAAAGCATCTGTTACCGGCCTCCCGGCCGTTGCAAGGCTTCGCAGGACCACCCCTCGATGCCCTTGGCCAGATTGGGCTGGAGGTGACCTTCGGAGAAGCTCCACTGTCCCGCAACGAGGAGATCATCTTTGACGTTGTCGACGCCCCACGCCTACAACACCATCTTCGGGAGGGGCATGCTCAACCGCTTCGGAGCCATTGCGCACCACAACTACCTATGCCTCAATATGCCAACTCCGGGAGGTGTGCTGTCGGTCCTCGGTGATCAAGCCACGACCCGACGGGTGGAGTATGGTCACTCCGCACCTTTGGAGCCAAGACAAGTTCACAACGTTCGCGAAAGTTCAAAAGCAACCGAACTTTTCGGCGCCGACAACATTCCTTTGCTCCGCGATTGGCCCCCCAAAGGCCCCACCGCCAAGCTGCACCGAGAGGGGGAAGTCATCACCAAGGTCCTAGTCAAGAACGGGAAGGAGTACCCCATTCAGTTTGGAGGTAGCTTGGAGCCGGAGGTATTGGCGCAGCTCGAAGAAGTCGTTCGAAGCAACCAACTCGATATCTTTGCATGGTTGTAGGACCGAAAGTAGCGACCAGAGGGGGGGTGAATGGGCGCCTTAAAAATTCTTTCGAATCAATGGCCTGTTCCCAATACCCACCGCACCTCAAAAGACTACGCAGCAGAAAATAAACAGAAGGCCTAAGTCTAAAGGTTTCTAACCTAGAAGCAACTGATGATAAACAGTGTAAATCAAAAGTAGTGCAGCTAGGCAGATGAACAAGGTATAACAAGCCTAAACTTCTCAATGAAATGATCTAAGAATGTGTAAGATGAAAAGAGAAGTTACTGTCCAAATTTGTCTCCTGTTCAGAACTTGGCGAAGCCCCCTTCGCACGTCGAGGTCTGCTTCGGAGGTTGGTGACGGAGCCTGTACGAGATGCCGAAGGTGTCACGGTCTAGCCTAGTTCGAAGTGGCAAGATGCGAAGTGTATTTCGGAACGAAGTATGACAATGCCGGAGCCTGGTTCGAAGTATGTACTTCGAAGTCAAGGCTACGAACACAGCTTCGAACCAAGAGCTTCGGAGCAAAGTGACAGAGTCGGAGCCTGCTTCGAAGTGTGCACTTCGAAGACAAAACTTCGAACACAACTTTGAACCGAAAGCTTCGAAGCAAAACCTTCGAACAGAAAACTTCGAACACAACACTCAAAAGGACAACCTTCGAACAAAGAAGCGAAGTCTGTCACACGACAGAAAATCAACTCCGAAGCCTACACTCTATCTTTGAACAGGGAAGCTTCGAAGGTTGACACGCCACAAGGAAATCAAATCGAAGTCTATCAGAAATGACAAGCTTCGAACCCAACTTCGAAGCCTACTGAAGTGTGGACTTCGAACAGCTAGATTCGGAGTATGTTGTTCGAAGTATGCGATGCTGTCCGTTCAGAAAAATACTTCGAAGCTTATCAACACAGACCACACACCGAAGATCGAAGATTGAGTGAAGCCTTCGAAGATGTTAAGTCGAAGCCTGTCTCACGGAGCTGAGGGGCTTCGAACAGAAAAAGACTTCGCCAGAGACACGGCCAGAAAAGGTAATAGACCCTGTCAGCTTCGATCAAAAAGCTGTCCAGTAGAAGGTGAAAAGCTGCACAGAACACTGTAGCTGCAGGGAAGTAGTACTACTTGCAACAGCAAGAACTAGTACTACTAGAATGAAGAACACACCTAGCCGAAGCCTCCAAAACCTCAAAAATCACAGGAAAACTTGCTATGCTAATGAAATATAGCCATTTAAAAACTTTGCAGATGCATCACACAATGAAATAGGGCATTTACTGCAACATTAAAAGCAAAGCAACAAACACACACAAGAGATGGACATTCTCAGGAATAAAATCAACACGGGTCACCCAACCGAAGCTTCTTGAAACAGTGGAATAAATGCACACGCTTCAGTAACGAACAAGGAATTCAATCTCCCAGAAGTAAAATAAATGCACAGTAACCAGGGAAGAACAAGTGCCTGGCGGCGCACACAGGAGAGAGAGAAAACGTGAGAGGCAAAATGACCCAATGAATGATGCAAAAGTGATTTCTAGAAGGGTAGTCCAAACCCTAGGGATTGGGGTCCTATTTATAGGCAGCCCAACACTAGGAATATTCTACCAGCCCCTTAGGGTTTTTACAGACTCAAAAATAAAGAAAAAGACTCTACTGCCCTTAGGAATTTTTACAGACACGACTGACTGACTGTGGGCCTAGAGTTACAAATGACTTATCCGGAAGCTCAGCTTTCGTAGCGACTACGGCTTCTCTTCTGGACAGTCGGATACAAGATCAACGGTTGTCAGTTTTGTGCCGAAACTGACAAAGCCTCCACCGGCTTTGCACCAGGTACCCGGATTGGGCCGGCCCGACTCCGCAGCTCTCTCAGCCCGGCAATCGCTCGCCGCCCGTGTACCTGAGTCAATCCTGGCCAACAGCCCAGTGGGTCTTCTACTGCTTCTGGCCCATGCACCCGATTGGGCCAGCCCGACTTCGCAGCCTCCTCTGCCCGACAGTCGCTCGCTGCCCGTGTACCTGAGTCACACGCGGCCCATGAAACAGCAGATCTCCTCTCTTCTTCAGTCCTCTTTGACTATCGTTGACAATGACTCATCACATCTGGAGCCATGAGGCCCACGCTATTCAGCATGGCTCCTCAATCTCCCCCTTGATGAGTGCATTGTCAACACTTCACTTCTTCAGCTCTTCAGCACCTGTGAACAAATGTGGAAACACGAAAACAAAACACAAGAAAACAAAGAAGAAGAAAAATAAGGTAAAAGTTTAACCCTAATGACCAAAAGCCGAACAAAAACAAGAAGCGGTCATTATGGTTAATCAAAACGGAAAAAAACTCAAAATGAGTGCGATTTCAGAACAACAAGGATATCAACAGAGTAAGAACTCCCCCTTAAACTCTGATCCCAAATTTTCTCCCCCTTGTTGACAAGTGAACTCATCAGCACTCAATAGAGACACAGACTCCCCCTGAAATGCAACTCCCCCTCAAAATATGCAGTGATTTCAACTGGAGTGCATAAGGAGTGAGTACAAAGCATGCTTCTCAAATATGATTGACTGCAATTACAACATCTAACAAGTATAGCAAAAGACATACTGTCTAAGACACATGGCATGACCAGTGCAATAGATGATATCTAAAGAAAGTCATTAGCACACATTTTTCAGTTTTTGCAAACAAGGCATCACCACATTTTCCAGTTAACAAGCAAGGTAAAACATGAGATGCAGAAGCTAACTGATATCTACCAAGATAAGCATTGTCCAAAACAAAGTGCTTTAGCAAACTTGTTGTCTTTTTAATTTTCAGGCTTTTTCATTTCCTTTTTCATTTGTGCCAGGGGTTATTTGCATGTCAAACCTTATGCTGACCGACCAAGTCAAGCCTAGGCCAGATCTGGACCATCAGAAGCTTAAGACATTGGTCTTGGCATACACTACACTGTCCTAGTTCATACCAAAGTGCTATGGTATGCAGTCCAGAACAAATGTAATGCGACAAAACAAACCCACCTGGATCTTTTCAAGTTATGCACAAAAAGGCATGGAATTTTCAATTTTTTCGATTTCTATCATTTTTAACGCACATTTCCATGTTTTAAAGCAGAAAGATGTCCAAGTTGCATATTGCATCTAAGTTAGGAACTAGCTACAAGGCATGCAACAGATAGCAAGAGCATTCAGCCTACGCATGCTAGTTACCAGAAGCAATGGTGATCATTTTTTCAATTATAAAGCATAAAGCCATGCATATGACAGATATCAGACTTATCAAGCGAACTGAGACAAGACATGATCATTGACAAGTAATCAAAAGCATGTACCAGCTAGAATAAGTAAAACAGTTCAATCATATAACAGAAGCATCTCTAAAGTGTGATATGTGAATATGCAAGGTAGGAACACACACAAAAAGACTCAAGAGAAGAAGAAAGAAAAACTGACGCAAAATATCCTAAAAAGGATACACAACACCCAAATCCCCTCGCAAACGCTCGAACGTAGACTGATCTAGGGGTTTGGTGAAAATATCAGCCAACTGATGATGGGTATCAACATGAACAAGGTCAATGACACCTTTCTCATATTGATCCCGCAAGAAGTGAAAGCGCACATCAATGTGTTTGGTTTTTGAATGGAGACATGAGTTTTTCCCTACACTAATTGCACTAGTGCTGTCGCAAAATAAAGGAACTCTGGTAGGAAAGAACAACCCAAAATCTCTCAAGGTGGAAATCATCCAAACCAACTGTGAGCAGCAGCTACGTACTCAGCCTCTGTGGTCGAAAGAGCAACTCCAGATTGCTTTCGAGAAGACCAAGATACAAGGGAAGAACCAAGAAACTGGCAAGTACCGGAAGTCGACTTGCGATCCAACCGGCACCCACCAAAGTCAGCGTCCGAAAAGCCAGATAAATCAAGAGATGATGATGCTGAATAATAAGACCAAGATCAGGCGCATATGTGAGATACCTGAAAATGCGCTTGACAGCCTGCCGGTGAGACGCGCGTGGTGAAGACTGAAAACACACGCAAAGTCCCACGGCGAACTGTATGTCCGGTCTTGTTGCCGTCAAGTACAGCAGCGAACCGATCATCCCTCGAACTCCCTTTCATTGACCTTGACACCGCTCTCATCCTTGTCCAGACCCCCAGAAGTGCCCATCGGGGTCATCTGCGGCTTCAATTCACCACCAAAGTCAAATTTCTTAAGCATATCACGAGTGTACTTACCTTGGTGGATGAAGGTGTCGTCCTTGGTCTGCTTTATCTGGAGCCCTAAGAAGTACTTGAGCTCACCCATGAGGCTCATCTCAACTCACTGTGCATCTGCTCAGAAAACTTGGACACAAGAGAATCAGTAGTACCGCCAAAGATAATATCGTCCACATAAATCTGAGCGACTAAGAAATCTGAAGCATATCTGAGCAAGAAAAGAGTTTTTGTCCACAGAACCCATCACAAAGCCCTTCCCCAACAAAAATTGCTTTAACCGGTCATACCAAGCCCTGGGGGCTTGCTTCAACCCGTATAAAGCTTTATGAAACTTAAAAACATGTCGAGGACACTTAGGGTTCTCAAAACCGGGGGTTGCCTAACATAACCTCCTCTTCTATGTACCCGTTCAGAAAAGCACTCTTAACATCCATTTGAAAAAGTTTAAAACCCTTCGAAACGACAAAAGCTAGAAGTATACGAATGGACTCAAGACGGGCAACATGAGCGAAGGTTTCTTCAAAGTCAATACCTTCCTTCTGGCAATACCCTGGGCAACTAGTCGAGCCTTGTTGCGCACCACAACCCCATCTTCACCTTGTTTGTTTTTGAATACCCACTTGGTGCCTATGGGGTTGCATCCTGATGGCGGCTCAACTAATGTCCAAACTCGATTGCGGACAAAATTCTCAAGCTCTTCTTGCATAGCATTAATCCAATTTGAATCAAAAAGAGCATGAGAAACATCTCTAGGCTCAAAAGATGCAACAAAAGCCGATTCAGCAAACACAGCAAGAGAGGCAGAAGAACGCAAAGTTCTCTCAGTCAAATCACCAATGATGAGCTCTGAGGGATGGTCACGCTGAACTGCTCGGGTTCCCTGGTGATCTGAAGTCACCTCACCTGAGTCAGCAGCTGGCACCTCTGGACTCGACTGAGGGGGCTCGATCGAAGTGGAAGAAGTGATCAGAGGTCCGCCCTCATCATCAGTCGAAGTCTCAGAAGGTGTGGGCTCTGCGGGGGAAGCAGAAGGCCCACCCTCAACAGCAGCTGGAGTATCCTCATCTTCCTCGAAGATGGACTCTCCGAGCTCATCATCACCAGAAAGCTCAAAAGAAGGAGTCAAAGAAGGCAAGGACTCATCAAATGAAACCTCACACGTCTCGACAAGCAGCTGGGATTCGAGGTTCCAAACACGGAAGCCTCGAGAATGCAATGCATAACCAAGAAAGACACCATCCCAGCAACGAGACTCAAACTTGTCCAAATGCCCTCCCTTCTTGAGCACAAAGCACTTGCAGCCAAACGCTCGCAAGTGGCTAACCTTGGGCTGTCTGCCAAACCACAACTCATATGATGTCTTACCAAGGTAAGCTCTAAGAAAAATGCGGTTGGCCAGATAGCAAGCCGTGTTCATGGCTTCAGCCCAAAAACGCCTAGGAGTCCTGTGCTCATCGAGCATCGTCCTGGCCATCTCAACTAGCGTGCGGTTCTTTCGTTCCACAACGCCGTTCTGTGGGGGAGTGTAAGGAGAAGAAAACTGATGGCCCAGACCCTGATCACCACAGAAGCTGACGAATTGAGAGTTCTTGAACTCAGAGCCGTTGTCGGAGCGAATTGCTCGCATCCGACCATTGTTCTCATTCTTCAGCTTCAAAATCAGTCATGGACAAATTGAAAAGTTTCATCCTTGGACTCCAAAAAGAAAACCCCCGAGAATCGAGAAAAGTCGTCAACAATCACAAGTGCATACCACTTCCCACCGACCGAGCGTACCCGAGCTGGACCAACAGTGTCCAAATGTAAAAGCTCTCCCGGATACGAAGTCATCACCTGAGTCACAGGTGCGTGAGAAGCGGCAACCATTTTCCCATGACGACAGGGAGGACAAACTAGATCCTTCTCCATTTTAAGCTTGGGCAATCCTCGGATGAGGTCCATAAAGCTTAACCTGACTACAGATCAAAACTCAGTGACCTAATCTCCTATGCCACTTTCAGATCTCAGAAGAAGATCCAGCAATCAAACAGCGAGAAGGGCCAAAAGAACTAGAGAAGTCAATTCGAAAAACTTACCGAAGGGTAAAATCTGACAAACCAAAGACCCTCTAGAATCAACCACAGAAGAATTGCCCTTCTTAAAATGCACTTCCAAACCATCCTCAAGAAGTTGCGAAACAGAGATTAAATTAAAGTTCAGATTTTTAACCAAAGCAACATTCTTTAAAGAGAAATGATCTGAAATGCTAATTGAGCCTATGCCACTTACTTTCCCTTGACCGCTGTTCCCGAATGTGATGTACTCTTTGGAGCTCGAGGGAGTGAGACTGGAGAACCATCTGCGATGTCCCGTCATGTGGCGAGAGCATCCTGAGTCCATGATCCAAACATCCTCCAGTCCCCGGTCCTGCACAATCAGTGTCAGTAAGTGGGAGCAAATGGTCCAGCACCAGGTTTAGCAAAAGAGCTAAACCAGTGTCGAGCCATCTGCTCAAAAGATGGAAAGCGAAAACCATCAAAAGAGTTTGGACCAAAACGCAACTCAAGGCGCGGTCCTTGGTTCTGCCTAACCCTACGACCACGAGGTCCAGAACCGTAGCCAACTCGGTCTGGAACTCTGCCGGAACGAACACCACCAACTGGAGCACGGGCAAGAAAACCGTCTCCTCTACCACCACCTTCAAAGCATCCGGATTTTGTGCCGTGCCTTTTGAACATTCTTTTATCATAGACACGACGCACCCGGTTGTTAAACAGACACAAATCATCATCTCCCAAAGACTCAAGCTGGTCCTCAGTGATAGACATCAAAGAGAACCCAGCACAGCTCACAGCAGAGGGATCAACAGAAGGTGTAGCAAGGGCTAGGGATTTTGATCCAGAGCCAGTGAGATTTGATCTCAACTGGATATCTACCTCAGTGGCCTTCAGCTTGCTAAACAACTCAGAGATGGTCAAGGTATCGTAAGAAGTACTCTCAACGATAGAGGATACCTTGATCTCCCAGATCTTTGGGTCCAAGGTATGAAGAACCTTGAGCGCCTGCTCATGATCTGAGACTAACTGAGCACCCTCAGACTTGTTGTCCCGAAGCTTGTTAATGATCGACTGAAAGCGACCAAACAAGGCCTCAACAGATTCACCCGGTTTCTGTGTGAAATTCTCATATTCACGCCGGTAGGTCTGATAGAGCCGAGCCTTGACCTGTGCTGTTCCCTCATGGTGTGCCTTGAGGGTAGCCCAGATCTCTCTCGCAGTGGAGAGATGACTCACACGCTCAAACTCGGTGGGACCTAAGCCAGAAAACAGAATGTTCACAGCCTTACTGTTGCTCAGATGCTGAGCAATGATACCAGCAGTACCTTGCTCAGTAACTGGCAAAATGACAAACGTGGTGTGAACGCAAATGTCCCATATGTCCGAACCCTGGCTCATGAGATAGGCTCGCATGCGAGTCTTCCAATAATTATAGCCGTAGGCTTCCAAGGACGGGACCTTGCCAGGAGACGTCATAGTCACTACTGGGGTTTAGAACCGGTTAGGGTATGGAAAAACCCTAACCTCGCTCTGATACCACTTGTAGGACCGAAAGTAGCGACCAGAGGGGGGGTGAATGGGCGCCTTAAAAATTCTTTCGAATCAATGGCCTGTTCCCAATACCCACCGCACCTCAAAAGACTACGCAGCAGAAAATAAACAGAAAGCCTAAGTCTAAAGATTTCTAACCTAGAAGCAACTGATGATAAACAGTGTAAATCAAAAGTAGTGCAGCTAGGCAGATGAACAAGGTATAACAAGCCTAAACTTCTCAATGAAATGATCTAAGAATGTGTAAGATGAAAAGAGAAGTTACTGTCCAAATTTGTCTCCTGTTCAGAACTTGGCGAAGCCCCCTTCACACGTCGAGGTCTGCTTCGGAGGTTGGTGACAGAGCCTGTACGAGATGCCGAAGGTGTCACGGTCTAGCCTAGTTCGAAGTGGCAAGATGCGAAGTGTATTTCGGAACGAAGTATGAAAATGCCGGAGCCTGGCTCGAAGTATGTACTTCGAAGTCAAGGCTTCGAACACAGCTTCGTACCAAGAGCTTCGGAGCAAAGTGACAGAGTCGGAGCCTGCTTCGAAGTGTGCACTTCGAAGACAAAACTTCGAACACAACTTTGAACCGAAAGCTTCGAAGCAAAACCTTCGAACAGAAAACTTCGAACACAACACTCAAAAAGGGACAAACTTCAAACAAAGAAGCGAAGTCTGTCACACGCAGAAAATCAACTCCGAGCCTACACTCTATCTTGACAGGAAAGCTTCGAAGGTTGACACGCCACAAGGAAATCAAATCGAAGTCTATCAGAAATGACAAGCTTCGACCCAACTTCGAAGGCCTACTGAAGTGTGGACTTCGAACAGCTAGATTCGGAGTATGTTGTTCGAAGTATGCGATGCTGTTCGTTCAGAAAAATACTTCGAAGCTTATCAACACAGACCACACACCGAAGATCGAAGATTGAGTGAAGCCTTCGAAGATGTTAAGTCGAAGCCTGTCTCACGGAGCTGAGGGGCTTCGAACAGAAAAAGACTTCGCCAGAGACACGGCCAGAAAAGGTAATAGACCCTGTCAGCTTCGATCAAAAAGCTGTGCAGTAGAAGGTGAAAAGCTGCACAGAACACTGTAGCTGCAGGGAAGTAGTACTACTTGCAACAGCAAGAACTAGTACTACTAGAATGAAGAACACACCCAGCCGAAGCCTCCAAAACCTCAAAAATCACAGGAATGCTATGCTAATGAAATGTAGCCATTTAAAACTTTGCAGATGCAACACACAATGAATAGGGCATTTACTGCAACATTAAAAGCAAAGCAACAAACACACACAAGAGATGGACATTCTCAGGAATAAAATCAACACGGGTCACCCAACCGAAGCTTCTTGAAACAGTGGAATAAATGCACACGCTTCAGTACGAACAAGGAATTCAATCTCCCAAAAGTAAAATAAATGCACAGTAACCAGGGAAGAACAAGTGCCTGGCGGCGCACACAGGAGAGAGAGAAAACGTGAGAGGCAAAATGACCCAATGAATGATGCAAAAGTGATTTCTAGAAGGGTAGTCCAAACCCTAGGGATTGGGGTCCTATTTATAGGCAGCCCAACACTAGGAATATTCTACCAGCCCCTTAGGGTTTTTACAGACTCAAAAATAAAGAAAAAGACTCTACTGCCCTTAGGAATTTTTACAGACACGACTGACTGACTGTGGGCCTAGAGTTACAAATGACTTATCCGGAAGCTCAGCTTTCATAGCGACTACGGCTTCTCTTCTGGACAGTCGGATACAAGATCAACGGTTGTCAGTTTTGTGCCGAAACTGACAAAGCCTCCACCGGCTTTGCACCAGGTACCCGGATTGGGCCGGCCCGACTCCGCAGCTCTCTCAGCCCGGCAATCGCTCGCCGCCCGTGTACCTGAGTCAATCCTGGCCAACAGCCCAGTGGTCTTCTACTGCTTCTGGCCCATGCACCCGGATTGGGCCAGCCCGACTTCGCAGCCTCCTCTGCCCGACAGTCGCGTCGCTTGCCCTGTACCTGAGTCACACGCGCCCATGAAACAGCAGATCTCCTCTCTTCTTCAGTCCTCTTTGACTATCGTTGACAATGACTCTCACATCTGGAGCCATGAGGCCCACGCATTCAGCATGGCTCCTCAATGGTCCGATAAGGACATACCGGGCGTCGATCGCTCAATCATCGAGCACTCCCTGACAGGTCAACCCGAAGGCCCGCCTAGTGCATCAGGGGCTCCGCAAGCTATCCTTCGAACGGGCCTGACCGCGCCAAGGCTGAAGTTCGAGAAGCTGCTCAGGCCGGAGTCATTCGGGATGTCAGTCATACTGAGTGGTTGTCAAACCCTGTGTTCGTCCAGAAGAAAACATCTGGAAAATTGGCGCATGTGTATCAATTTCACATCCTTGAATAAAGCTTGCCCCCGTGACCCCTACCCCATGCCTCGCATTGACCAATTGGTCGAATCCACAGCAGGGTGCTGAGCTCCTCAGCTTCCTTGACGCATACTCCGGGACCATCAGATTTGGCTAAAACAGGAGGATCAAGCCAAGACAAGCTTCATCCCCTTCCGGAGTTTCTGCTATGTGCGAATGCCGTTCGGCCTCCGGAATGCTAGGGCCACTTTCTCTAGATTGATCACCAAAGCCTTGGGCCACTAGCTAGGCCGCAATATCAAGCGTACATGGATGGCATTGTAACCAAAGTGCAGATAAGCACCACCATAGTTTGGATATAGCAGAAACATTTGATAGTCCCGGAGGTGCAGGATCCACCTCAATCCGGAGAAGTGCGTCTTTGGAGCTCGGGCCGGGAAGCTACTCGACTATCTTGTTTCCAGTCAGGGCAGTGCGCTTCAAAACATGGCCCCTCCCCAGAACTTGAAGCAGGCTCAAAAGCTAGCTAGGCGCCTCGCAGCTCTCAGCCGCTTCCTAGCCAGATCAGCCGAGCGAAGCCTGTCCATATTCAAGGCACTACGAGGATCCAGGACTTCATGTGGACTCCCGAGTGTCAGAGCTGCTTCAACAGCATCAAGGAATACCTCGTCAATCTCATTACCCTCGCTACACCCCGGAGTGGCGACACCCTTTTCGTTACCTTGCCGCCACCGGTTGTGCAGCAAGCGCAACTTAATCCAGGAAGAAGAAGTCGACGGGAAGTTGATCCAGTGCCCAGTGTACTTTGTATCCGAAGCCCTCTCTGGAGCGAAAACTCGGTACACCGAACTTGAAAAAGTGGCATATGCCCTCGTCATGGCCTCCCGGAAGCTGCGACACTATTTTTTGGCCCATAGCACATAGGATATACATGCATTAGTCAAATGAAACCCTTACATTATATTTATTAGGATCCCCTGACCTTGATGTGCAACCCAAGCCATGCTATCTAGCCTAAACTCCTTGTCACCATATGATTAGTACTATTAGCAAGTGTCCAATGTATTGGCATGATTGCTATAGGATTAAAAATGAGTCGTAGCGATTGGAATCTACTATATGATCCCTGTTATTCTCATCTCTAGAATACTGTTGGTGATAGAGTTTTGGTTGTGAGTGTATGCATGGTGGGTTCCGGGTGCAAGCTAGGGCATTGGTCGGTAGCACCCGGGGCACTATTAAGGACCGGTCTACGGGATCCATTGCAATACACTTCCGTACTAACCACAAGTCTAATGGGTAAGTCCTAACTAAGGTATGGAGTGTCCCAAACTGAGGCCACCACTTGGAGATGGGTCAAGCAGCACCTGCGGGTGGCTTGTACCGACGTGGCGCAAAAGGGGGTGCAACGTTAGCCGGGATGCGGCCCGGCGCGCCAGCGAAACCTAGAGCGGGTGGTTATCGCTTGGAGCATTTCATGCTGAAGTTTTGGCACGAGTTCCTGTGGTATGGGTCATCTCGTTACACTTTGGCGTATGAGATGAGTGCGTGCCTTGTGGGTACAGTAGTACACCTCTGATCAGAGTCATAAATATTTTCGAAAAGCCAAGCCCACGGTCAAGTGCGGGTTGCGTGACATCCCACAATTAGTTTACTTTCGGAATGAATGTGCATGATGGTTTGACATGTAAGGACTGTTGTGCGAGGAGGGAGAATGTACTCCTCGAGTTAGATGGTATTATGATGTTCATGTTTATTATTCCGCATAATTAAATTTGACTACACCAAATGCAATAACTGAAAAATGTACTTTTCCGCACTTTTAGCCATTATCCTTCCTTTGTATTATCTTGCATTTGCGGTGGCTTGTTGAGTACTCTTTGTACTCATACCCTTGGACACACAATTTAGAGGATGCCTACTACGAGGATGGTCTGGAGTAGCGACCCAGTCAAGAAGAAGATCCTGAAGAGGGCGTTCGTCATGCTTTTAATTGTTTATTTATTTTTACCCTTATGTAATAATTGTGGTCTGCGTACCATGGATGCTTGTCGTATGTACGTTGTCGCATGATGAACCTCTTGTATTATTGTTTTTTGGAAATTCAATAATGTTCCGATTCGATAAATCGGGGCATCACAAGAGCGAGGGCTACTGTTGGAGGAGATAATCCAATGGAGCTCGGAAACGCGAGGGGCGCAGAGCGAAGTTCGAGGAGGAGGCTCCGCAGTATGGCGATTAGCGAAGCTGTTGGCTCCGAAGCGGTTCGGAATGGAGGGGGCAGTCCGAGACCCACCTCGGCTCAAGATCTGAGGTTCGGAGGCCCTCTGCTGAAGATCCAAGTCTAGGAGTGCCGAACCCGGGGACCCGACCGAAGGTCGTAGGCGTGCTCCCGGGAGATGCGGAGGTACAACCGAGGGGAGACCAAGACCAGTCCGGTCAAGCTGGTTGGCGACAGGATCGCGATCACAAGTATAGTGTCTGACACTGTAGCCATGCCCAGAACAGCTGATACGCTGTCAGGGTTGTACCTCTTGTCTTACTATAGGGCTGTTGTATGTAGTACATTATCAAAGGGGTTTTGGAAGTATTGGGCCCCTGTAGGGCTCCACTATAAATACTCCCCCCTCTCCGCATTGTACAAGGGAGAACACTTGATCCAAGAATACAGCTTGAGATTAGCCTCCTATTCCAAAGCATCTCTAAAACCTGTTGGTCTAGACTGATGTTCCAACAATCGATGAAATCAAAAACTTGTTTTTCTAAAAAGTGTTTGAATAGAAGTTTGCACAAGTTTACTAGGAGAAACTTTAACACATAGTGTTTCCTTAGATTTAAGTCAAATGATAGATCAGTAAAATATAGTTCGACTTAGTATGAACCCTAAAGAAATAAGAACACAATAGCACACAAGACAAAGATATGTTTCCTGGAGTTGGATCCACCGATCCTACGTCTCCGTTGTGGGACCTTGAAAGGCCGGGTATCTTTCAACCCTTTCCTCACCAATTTTTAGCCAACGCTAAACTTGGATTTTCTCTTCGTATCCTTGTCCAAGCCAAGGGAAGCTTTTACAAACTTCTCCGGGCAACAACAAACTCCTTGGTTGCTCGCGGAGTGACTCCTAGCCATCTAGGAGAATGAATCCTCCAAGAGTAACAAATGCGTTTGAAGATTTTGCCAACTCAAACTTTTGTGCTCAAAGATTTTCAACAAAATCTAACAAAATCAATAAAAGTAACCCATGAAAATCTTCTCAAAGATGCAACAACAAGATCTCGAGAAGACTTAATGGCTCTCAAGGTGAATCGCAAAGACTCGCACTAGATCTAGCCTTGAATCACAAGAGCTTGAGGATGAGAGTTAGGGTTTGCAAGTGAGAGATTGGGGCTCAAGAAGTGCTGTACAAATGAGTGGGGAGGGTTTTATACCACCCCCAAAATTGTAGCTGTTAGGACACTTTTGGCCTTCCACCTCAGAAGTTCCGATGGCACATCGAAAATTCAAATATAAAAATAATTCCAAACTGAGAGTTCAAATCGGAAGTTTTGATCTCAAATCGGAAGTTCAAATGGAAATATAATTCCAGACAGAGAGCTCAAATCGGGAGTTCCGATCTAAACCGGAAGTTCTGATGCAAAAAATAAATTCAAGGCCGAGAGATTAAATCGGAAGTTCCGATCCAAACCGGAAGTTCCGATGCATTTTAATTCTTAAATCGAGAGTTAAATCGGAAGTTCCGATCCAAACCGGAAGTTCCGATTAGTATAAAATTTTGGTACTCAGTTTGAAGTTGACCAACAACTTTCAAAAATGTTTTCTTTGAGCACAAAGTTTTGGAACAAAATCCAAATGCATCCCTCTTAATAGTACGGCGATCCTAGACTCAATGTAAAGAATAATCAATGATTTTAACCTTTTGAGCCTATTTGGACCAATTGGAGCTTTTTCTCCAAATTTGTTTCAACGTAACTTTCTTTTCATGTGACATCTCTGTAGTCATCTTAGCAAATTGATTAGTAGCATTTGATCAATATTGTCATTAATACACCAAAATAAAGTAGGGGCCTAGATGCATCTTGATGCACTTTCACATTGAAAGCTCTATGTTTAGCTTTCGGAAGTGAACTCGAAGTCGAGTGCCACTAGAGCTGCACTGGGTCCACCGGTGGAACTGAGAGGTGCCATGAATTGAGAATTGTGAAGAACGAGCAACCATACATGTTTGAGAAAAGGATAGTGGCCTGCAAGGTGGGCCGGGGTCTCTAAACCGTTCTAGCAGAGGACGCAGAGAGGCTAACATGGCCACCACGGTGAAGGAGGTTGTCTGCCGTTAGAATTCTATTTTTTATCAGAGTCCAAGCGAAGACTTTGCACTTTGGTTCAGTTTGAGCTCTCCAAATTTCATGTGAGATCATTGGGCGACAAGAACCTTCGAATTGGATTAAGTAAGCAGATTTAGCGGGGTAAGCACCATTTGCTGTCCAACGCCAACACAAATCATCAAGGACATGGTCATCTAGATTGGTATTATAAATACGATATTTCACGGGTTTAATAGATGATGGTCTCATATGTTTTATTCAATTAAAGTGGACAACGTTGCGAATTTTTTCTCGTATGTCTTCAATGATATGGTTGTATGAATTTAAATACAACATTCTATCTTATAGTTTATACTTAAAATGACTTAGCATAATTCTTGTATAAGAATATTAAGCTTATTGTAAACCATTATTATAGAATTGCAATTTACCAACCATTTGTTTTGCTTATGTAGTTTTACGTGATAACTTACTTTTGGCTTTTGTAACATCCCAAATTTAAAAATAAATAAAAATGAGGGAAATAAATTTTTAGAATTTAAAAAGGAATTATTTATTTAGAGAAAAGGTTAAAAGAACCCAATTAAAACAAAACAAGGAGAAATATTTCAAATTTGAACCTGAAAAATTTATGATGGAACCTATGAGCCAAGAAATATTTTTAGGAATTTTTACAAAATTTTAGAAACAGTGATTCAACCTCTAAACAAATAAATGATTTTTTCGGAAATATTTAAATCGAAAATACATTTAAATTCTTGTTGGGCCGCAACCCTGAAAGCTCCCTAGGCCCAGCCCAGTCCGAAGCTGCCGGCGCCATGTGGGCTCGCCTGTCAGTGCGTGCCCCCCTCTCTCCCGCGCACGCACCCGCCTTGGACCCACTCATCAGCCTCTCTCCCCGCGCTCGGTCGCTGTCCACCCAGGACCGCTGGTCGGCCGTTTCCCTCGCGCCCGCCCACTGACAGGTGGTCCCCTCCTATCAGGTCTTTCTTCTCCGATGGAAGGGTCCCCCTTCCATGCCCGTGCCCCTTTCCAATCACGCAACCATCAGCCGCCAATTGCTAAATTGGGCCCACGCTGGGGCTCACCATACTCCGGCGATCCCCTTCCCTTGAACCCCCACGCGTTTTCGCCGCATATAGCAAGTACCCGCACGGTTGGAAGCTCGCCGGCACTGAGATGGAATTCCCTCGGGTTTCCCTTTTGCCCTGCCATACTCGCATCGCCGATGACCCTATAAGAACCCCGACCTCCACCGTAGCCCTACCCGACCAAAATCACCTTAGCCCTCGCATTCCAGTGCTGCCACCCAGTTTTCCCCCTCTCCTCTGTTCCGGCTCCGGCAGGCCCTCGCCGGTGCCCCGAGCCACCACTAACCTCGCCGTCGACCTCACCAGAACCGGCGTCGCCGCCCCATCCGCACACCTCGTTGGCTCAGAAGACCGCCGAAGCTCCGCCGCTTCGGCATCCCGAATAGCCTTCGCCGCCCCTCATTGTCGGTCGCAACCCGTCATCATCGGCCCCCCTTTTCTAGTGCGATCTGGCTCCCCATCCTTTTCTCTATCCATTCTGCTGTCGGATCAAGCCTTGGGCCCTCGCCGGCGCCGCCGTGACCACACCTATGCGCCACCATTGCCGGGGAAGGAGTCTTTCCACCGTGGTCACGTGTCGTGCCGGATTGAACCCTGACCGTGCGATCGTGTCTGGACGCAGATTAAAGCCCTCGATCACACCGAATCGGTACCATCTAATCAGAGTCGTTGTTCGCTATTTAAAATCCTGGATCGATCTCGTGCATCCACCGTACCGGTTCATTTTGTTTTAATCTAAGCATCCACGTCACTTTAAAATCCCGCACTGTTCTGAGGCCGCCTATCTGGATCGGATGGTCCTAGTTGGCCTGGTCCAGCGCCAGTGCGCG